>VXBO01013142.1:5871-94645 GCA_013400135.1 Rhinoptilus africanus
CGCCATTCTTCAACTAAGTGTAAACTTCCTTTTTCCACTTGAGCTTGTTCAGAATCTTCCTGCTCAACCAGGCAGGCCTCCTGCGTCCCTTGGCCGATTTCTTGCTTTTAGGGATGCACTGATCCTGAGACTGGAGGAAGTGGTCTTTGAACACCAACCAGCTCTCTTGAGCCCCTTTGCCTTCCAGAACCCTAGCCCAAGAGATCTACCCAAGCAGCTTCTTGAAGAGATCAAAGTTAGCCCTCCTGAAGTCTAAGGTTGTGATTTTACTTGTTTTTTTGTGTGTGGTACCCATGATCCTGAACTCTATCTTTTCATGATCACTAGGGTGCCCTCAAACTTTATGTCCTTCACCTCCTTGATACCTAGTTTTGCAAGCCCACAGAGGTTTCCACAGGCCCCCAACTCTTCTATATGGGAGATGTCCATCTATGTGGACCCAAAATAGCAAGACATACAAATTATCCTGTAGAACTGACTTCTGCATATAATTATTTCCCAATCCATGAATGTTTGTGCCATCTGAAAACAGTACCAGTAACGATTCATATTTTCTTCTGTGTCATAGATGAGAATATCAGGCAGCACTGAGCTAAAACCAGATCTCTAGGTGATTTGACTGATAACAATCCTTTCAGCTGGTGATTTTTTTCAGTTAATCCTGTAATTTGAGATGTATCATTCAGTCAGTTTACAATCTATTTATGAAGGGTTACTTTTTATTTCATATAATGCTATTATTTTAAGCAAATAATATTAGGTAAAATGCTTTTAGAAATCTGCTGATATCTATCCTTTCTACCAATTAATGTCTCCATCTGACAGAGAGTTTTTGGAAAAGCATTGTCTTTGAAAACCAAATTATAAACTACAATTTTTATTGAGATTCTTGTCAAAGCGATGACATAATCATAAATGAAAAACACTGAAAAGAAAATTTGAAGTGTAAAAGGCATGAAAATGGAGTTCAAAAGCTATTCATGTATTTAGTTCTATTTTTCTCCACGCCCCTCAAAGTTATTTTCTAGAGCTCTTTTCCCAGTAAAGCAGATATTTTATGTTCTTTCTGCAACCAGCTAAAAAGGAGGATTTAGGAAAAATTTTGAGAAATTTTATGAAAAAAACAAAATACCCATGACAAAACTGGGAAATGTGCTATGGAAGATTAGACAAGAAAAGACAATTGGTCTACTTGATTATTTGTTAATAGACCTGTTTAACAAAGTGCTTTGCAAGTGTCTTGTGAGTGTTATTGGTTGCTAGGACTCATTTAGTTTATCAAGAACTGGCTCAGATAAAGGAAAGAGAGATTTGCAGTCTCCTAAATTATTCTCAGATGGCATTTTCTTAGTTTTTCTGACATGAATGTATGCAGTACCTCTCGAGTGATTTCTGTCTAGAACCGCACATCAAGGTCAACGTTGCTTGAATCTCAACTCTGGGTTGCTTAAGATCCCCAAGACTGCGGTGCCTCACCTCAGCCTTTAGAAGGAGTGAGAAGTCTTTACGATATTATAGAAATGGTGCCTGTTTGCTTGCTCCTGAGACCTCAGCCCATATCCTTATCTTCCTCTCTCCCATGCCAAGGAAAACCCTACCATTCCAACATTTCAAAATGTGGCCAAGCCAGCCTCCTTGGAAAGGCACATAGAGAAAAGGGAGCAGTAGCATCAGACTTATGGTTTATGGGACATGCAAGGGGAGGCCTGGAGAAGTGATTGCTTTCTCTGCATTGGTTTATGTGCCTGTTATATCCTACTGGCACTTTTGCTGCTTCAATGGCATGACCAACTATAATAGGAACACAGCAACGATGATGATATCCTCTTCAGTCTGATGTGTAGTGGCTAAATCCAATTCCATTTAATTTGAAGATTTTATCTGGGGTTTTACTTACTATCTGGAGACTCAAGGAGCAAAAAACGGCTTACCATTAATTATTAATATCTATGAGAAACAGAAATCCAATGACAAATTGTGCTGGCAAACCCCCCTTGATGCCTAGTACACATAGGTCATGCTTATTTTATTCCCACAGGGTGATTTGTCTGTCATACTGCTATCAGCTTCTTTTATGATCACTTTTGGTTTTATATTATTTTCGATTAGCTCATGTTTTAGATCATTAGTTCAACAAATAACCTGTAGCCCAATGATAGATAATCTGTGTTGAGTGAGCATCATTCAACCAAGTCCTGACAATTGTCCCTGATTTAGTTTCTAATACTCATTTAAAACACTTTAAAGAAGAAGTTAAATGAACATGAAAATTGTTCTCGGTTTCATATTTTGTATATCCATCATCTATTAGACACCCACTCTGAGCTCCATCCGTCTAATCAATCATATTGTGCAAGTTATTATATTTGTATCACATAAAGAGATAAATATGCTTTCATTCTTCAAGTGCTATTTTACCTGTTATCCTTCCTTGTATGCACAGCCAATGACCATAGGAATAGGTTAATATCAATTTCTGTTTAAAAATTGACCTTTGAATGCCATTAATTTATTGATTTTTAAGTTTCCACACAGTTTAATGTTTCACAAATGGGTTTTAAATCACCTACTGCCCTATGCTTCTCTTCTAAACACTCCAAAATTTGGGTAAAGAATTGGATTTGGGGCAGTTGAGTCTTAATGGAAAGACACCATTTGGATATGGCTTAAAAGTGCTAATGCAAGGAACAATGTCCTTGATCAGCACTGATGGCCTATGGAGGAAATCAGCTAATGGTTACAATGGAGAAATGGTTATCTTATTATGGAAGTCTAAAAAATCTGAGTAGGTATACACAGACTATAGCAATTTTATGCTCTGCAGTTTCTCATCAAAACTGAGAGGAAAAAACATCGTGAATATTGAGGTGGGGGGAGATATTCAAAGGCTGCTTGACACTAAGGTCCATGTCCTGATTATAGACAAGTCTGATTATAGAGCAGCCTGTTCCAATGCTTGATAAACCTTTCAATTAAGAAATTTTTCCTAATATCCAGTCTAAACCTCCCCTGGCACAACTTGAGGCCGTTTCCTCTCGTCCCATCACTTTTTCTTGGGAGAAGAGATGACATCCACCTTGCTACCACCTCTTTCAAGTAGTTGTAGAGAGCAATAAGGCCTCCCCTCAGCCTTCTTTTCTCCAGGCTAAACAACCCCAGCTCCCTCAGCTGCTCTTCACAGGACTTGTTCTCCCAACCCCTCACCAGGTTTGTTGCCCTTCCCTGGACCCGCTCTAGCATCTCAATGCCTTTCTTGGAGTGAGGGGCTCAAAATTGAACACAGTATTCAAGTCCCTGAGTACAGGGGGACAATCACTTTCCTAGTCCTGCTGGCCACACTATTTCTGACAGAAGCCAGGATGCTATTGGCCTTCTTGGCCACCTGGGCACACTGCCGGCTCACAGTCAGCCAGCTGATGACCAACATCCCCAGGTCCTTTTCTGCCAGTCAGCTTTCCAGCCACTCTTCCCCAGACCTGAAGTGCTGCATGGGGCTGTTATGACCACTTGGTCTAGTTGAACTTAATACCATTGGTCTTGGACCATTGATCCACCCTGTCCAGATCCCTGTCTACTCTGTACTGTTTTCCTTGAATAGTGTTGTTTTTCCCATTTGAATGCCTTTATGGAGTTGTACACAGAGGGCTGTGTTCCAGAGAGTTAGCTATCTTCAAGTTACACAAGACATCTATAGCTACACAAAATACATATATAAAAATATAATACAATAAATACTGTATTATAATAGATATAATATAGATACAAAAATATAATAAGTACAGTACACATACATAATGCACAGGTACTGCATGGATGTATGGTCCCACACCCAGTGCTAGATACCAGCTAGCTCTGTGAGCATCTCTGAAGCAAAATCAAGGGCAAAGGTGGGCTAATAACTTCAGGCTACTAGGAATGCTCATGCAGGAAGCTACAGAAAAGAGGAGGTATAAAATGCACTAGTTCTCAGTTCTTGGCTTCTTGCCTTTCATGAGACATAATTATCTATTTTGACCATGTAGACATGCTTAGGGTGTGCTTGCACATCAGCTAAGGGCACAACTTAGCATATGTACTAGGCCTGCCATGAATGAGTGCAGGATTGACAGCTCGTTCACTCAGCCACTTAATGAGCCCTGAGTTCATGTCAAGAGATTGATGGTGAAGATGTAGCTGACAGTAGGAGATCACTACCTTGCACTGCTAGCTATCATGTGCCATAGTCCAGAAGATAAAATAATGGTTCTCAGATCTAAGACTGACGTAGTTCAGTGGACAAATGCCTTGCAGATCTCAGACAAAATTACGAGACCACCAAGCCCAGTAGACATGCACTGCAACAGAGGATCTAATCACCTCATGCCCAGCTGCACAATTGCAGCACTGTGATGAATAGTTTTCTGGTGAGTCTTATTTTAATCACTGAAGAACAATTTCTGTTTACCAAACTGTAGGCCCCGATCCATTGATCATAAACAGTCCCCATGGATGGATGGATGGATGGATGGATGGATGGGTGGGTGGGTGGATGGATGGGTGGAAAGCAAGTGATTCAATTCAAAGTCTGGCATGACACTGAAGTATATTAAAATGGAATGAATCAGGACCATGGAATATGCTGATGTTATTCCTAGTCAGCTTGTACCTTTGGGAAAAGAAGAAAATTTCTCAGAAGCAAACTAAAGCCCCACAAAATAGAACAAAGAAATTTTGATGTCATTGCAGTCATTATCTACAGTCGATTTTATTTCACTTTCCTGCATATTTTCTTAATGGTGCTTGTTCATGCAAGTTAACACTCTAGTTTCAAGAGAGTGGCATGATATTGAGTTGGAGATTATGGAAGCCTTATAAAGTTGCATATTCCTAGTATACTCACTGAAGTTTGTTTTATTTGAAAGCTTGACTTCTTACAGCAGTTATTTCTAAATCTTCCCTTAAAATGTATGAATTATGCACACTTAGCAGATTCATATAAATTTTGCTTGGATAATCTTTGTTGTCCTAAACCTCTACAGCAAATTTAGTGTCTTTTCAGTGCTAAAAGACCAAAAAGCTGTCTTCCTTTCCAGTTTCTTTTTACTGTTTTTACTGTCACTGACAGTAGAAGACAAGACATTGGAGATGGCATATCTCCCTGTAAGGCATGTTTAGTTTAAGATGTATTTCTCTTGCAAGAGGGATGACACAGAAAAACATCTTTTGAGAGACATTCGAAGAAGGAAACAAACAATCCTGTTGTAAATCACCAAAGGCAAGTACTTTTTTTGAAAACTCCATGGAAGAAGCAATATATACATGCAAAAATTTTGTGTTGAACTCAAAACTCAACAGCACTGTCTGGTCCTGCTCGAAGAGATGATAAGGGCATACCCCAAATTCACACATACTTACAAAATGAATGTGCTTAGGCAAAAAAGTCGCCTCCTTCTGAGTGGAGGAAATTTGTTGTGTGTGTCAGTTTTTGAATGCTCAAGGGGTACCAGTCATGATATGCATTATTATCAGCCAATAAATCTGCTTGTTACTCCTCAGGAAACTTTAGTAAGAGGACAGAGAACTATTCCAACAGAGAGAATGCCTCAATGTAATGAAAAAATGCTTGAATTACCAACCTCCTGGCCATCACAGCATATGGGAGGCCTTGCTTGGAAAATAGCTGTGTAATTTAGCCATATGTTACACCAGTTAAGTAAATGGTCACATGTTAAACATCACATTGTGCACACACATATATATATATAAAAATATAAAAAATACTTAGCAACACTCAGACTAAGAAAGACTGGTAAAAAGGCAAAATAGTCATAGTGTCCAAGTATCTTGAAATAAAACAACTACATTTATATTTAGGCATCTAACAATAGAACTTTTGCAGAAATGGCATAATGCATTCTACTCCCACTGGCAAAATCTGTCTGGAGAGAAGACTGCAGAGCAAATTGAACTCACTGCATCAACTAGCCATGTATTAGGAAAGATCTCAAATGATATTCTATTTTATGCCTTAATTAGATGTCTAAACACCAATGTCTACACTGAATATTTTCAAAGTTTCTATTGCATGGCAAGAAACTCAGCTTCTCCCTATGGATTGAAGAGCAGTGATATTTCCCTATATATATATAAAAAAAATTAGATAGATAGATAGATAGATAGATAGATAGATAGATAGATAGATAGATAGATAGATAGATAAATATGGATATATGGATATATGGACAAGCGATCTCGGCGAATGCCAGGCACAAGACCCTTTCCAAAAGAAAACAAACTGATATCCTGGCAAGTGTGATTCTTTTTTCTCACAGAAAACACTGGTATATCCAGTCCTGATACAAGAGCTGCAAAATGCTGCACATTCTACCTTGATTTAAGTCATGTGTAGATTTTAAAAGTACTTGTTAGTATTTTATGTGTTACCAAGTAAAATGCAGCAAGTTAACTCAAATCCACACCTTCAAACTGATTCTGATCTGGCACTGACTTTGTATCAATGGAGCACCATTGGTATCCATTATATTACTTTCCTGATTTATATTGATACCAATTCAATCAGGAAGACTCACGATAAGTAGATTGTGAATGACTGGATGTCATGTGCTCTCCATTTTGCTTTTGGCTAGAGGTACTAAATCAATTTTCTAAAGTGCCATATATCTTTATAACTGTGGATTTTTGTCTCCATTAGCTCCAATTATTCTTGTTTCCCTGTCTGTCATTTTTCAGGAATGCTTCACAAACATTATTGCAGTGGCAAATTACCATTGCTCTTTCTTGGCTACAAAATTAGAGTAAATGTTTATAGCATTGTTATATGATGGTACTGTGATAAAATCTGAATGATAACACAGGCAGGGAGATAATGAGCTGTGCCGGGCAGGTAATTGCAGACTCAAGCTAGAGTTCAGAGCATATCAGAACAGCTAGGGAAGTGTTTCCTCTGCCCCGGGCCATCAAAAGTGAAAGCTGCTGGGAGGCTGACTGGATTCACAGACAAAAGGTAAATGAATAAAAATACAAAGAGTTACCTGCTGTCTTCCTCATATTTGACTGAAAAAAAAGTGACAGGAAGTAGGCCAAGAGAGGACAACAAGAGTCTTTGGATAAAGTATTGAAGAGACATACTCACTGGCCATCCCTCTCTCAGTCCTATGTGGCCTTTACTGGTATCAGCTGATTGACTCATTGCTGCATATTGATTTTTACTTTGCAAAATTATTCCAGCTGACTGTTGGTCCTCATTTATAGCTACCTTTTCATCCGCCCAGAGCGCATCCTCATGACAGATAATTTTGTTTCACTTCTGCTTGTGCTCACACCTTCCTGTAATGTTAGTTGGATTTTTGAGTGATCTTTCTCACGAGAGAAGCTCATGACAGAAGAGGTGGGAATCTTTTGCCGGGCAATGCATGTAATACCCTTTCTCCTTTTGGCACCTAGATAACAGCCTCAGAGTGGTGGCTGGATGCTTTGTAGCTACTGAAGTCAGCGTCAGAAGAAATATCACTGTGGGCATTCCCAGCTCTCAGGGACCAGAGCTGACCTCTCAGGGACAGGCTGGCTGGAGCTCTAGACCTGGCTTGGAGGGGCTGCTAAGCAGTTATGGCCAGCATGGCATGCTTTATGGAGATTGCAATAGCAGTATCTGGTATTTTGCTAGAGGCCTGCTAGTGTCCAGATTTTTTTCTTCTTTTTCTAGAGATTCATCTGCTAAACTAGAGGTTAAATCTCCAGAGCTTCCAGCCCTTCTTGTAACAAGAGCAAGACCCTAGGTGATCAGTCCTTTACCTCGCAGGAAGGCTTCTCACTGTATGGTCCATGTGGTGTTCCAAAAGATGATTTGGAAAGCACAAGAGAAAATCTGTAGACACTGCCCTTTATCCAGCTTAGTCCTCCAACACAGATTGCTGCAGGCAAGACACAGGGAAGGCTGTGCCTAAGCCCATGTAAGCTGATCCCCAGTCTCAAGCACCAGCAGTCTAGCCAGGCACACAGCACTCCTACCGAGACCAGGGCTTTGTACTGAGCAGCATAGCAGGGAGGGACTTGTCTGGCAATGGAGGAGTTGTTTGGTGGTGCTTATCTCGTCTGGTTACTCCTGAAAGCTGCAGTGACTGGTAACTCTCACGTGGGCCAGGAGCTGCTGCTAGACTGACATTCACAATTCTGGGTATAAGACATAGGCATTTTCTGTTTTGGGTGGAGAAAGCAGAATCACAGAATCACAGAATGCTTAAAATTGGAAAGGACCTCAAAGATCATCTAGTTTTGACTGTCCTGCCAGGGGCAGGGACACCTCCCACCAGACCAGTTTACTCAAAGCCCCATCCAACCTAGTCTTGGACATCTCCAAGAATAGAGCATCCAAAACTTCCCTGGGCAACCTGTGCCAGTGTCTGATCGCCCTCACAGGAAAGTATTTCTTCCTAATATCTAATCTAAATCTCACCTCTTTCAGTTTAAAACCATTACCCCTCCTATTACTACACTCCCTGACAAAGAGTCCCTCCTCATCTTTCCTGTAGATCCCCATTAGGTACTGGAAGGCCGCCATAAGGTCTTCCCGGAGCCTTCTCTTCTCCAGGAAGAACAACCCCAGTTCTTTCAGCTTGTCTTCAAAGGAGAGGTGCTCCAGCCCTCAGGTCATCTTCATGGCCCTCCTCTGGACTCACTTCAACAGGTCCATGTCCTTCTTATGTTGTGGACACCAGAGCTGGACACAGTGCTCCAGGTGGGGTCTCACAAGCGCAGAGTAGAGGGGCAGAATCACCTCCCTTGCCCTGCTGGCCACACTTCTTTTGATGTAGTCCAGGATGCAGTTGGCTTTCTGGGCTGCAAACACATACTGTAGGCTCCTGTTGAACTACTCATCCATCAACACAGCCAAGTCCTCCTTCTCAGGGCTGCTCTCAAGCCATTCTCTGCCCAGCCTGCATTTGTGTTTTGTATTGCCCCAACCCACATGCAGGACCTTGCACTTGGTCTGGTTGAACTTCATGAGGTTCACAGGGGCCCACCTCTCGCCATAGGGCGAATGAGCCAAGGTAGGTTTTGATTAGTCCAGAATGAAGGGTGGTTGAGGTTTTGGTTGCTAAGAAAGGTTGAGACACTTCCTGCAGTCTGAGGTCTGCACTGCAGCCTCTACCTTCAGCAGCTCCATCTGGGTGGGGGCACTGGCCGCCTGGGTGGATGGTGCAGACCCTCAAGACAGAGCTGCCGACTTTGCTCTCAGGCAAGTGCCCACCATCTGGCCTTGAGGGTCAGGTGGGATGACTGCCCTTGACCTGTGCAGATGGTCCCAGAATGGTGCCCAGTGCTCGTCCATTGGAATGTTCCTCCTTTGAAGAGCCATCCTTCTCATGCGCCCTTCCGTGCCAACAGCCCTGGCTGACACGCCATGCTCTGGCAAATGGCAAAACTGGCAGAGGAGCTAACTTTCTGCCATTTGAAGACTCCAGAATTCATATGCTATCTGACAGGAATAAAACCAAATACCACATAGCAGCGCTTAAAAAATAGGGAGAAAAAACCCCACTGTACACTTATCACCTTGAAGCAGAGGTCACATTCTCTGATAAGAAGTTCACATTTAAGAGCTGACCTTGAACTCGGTGCACCGCCTTGCAAAAATGCCCATTGACTCCATTTCCCTATCTGGGCTCTGGGAATGAATAATTTCCCCCTCTTTTCCTCAGTTTCATGTGCCAGCCAAAGGGCCTTATGAAAGAGAATAAATACATGAACATTCAAGCGTATAAAAGAGAATGGAAGATTAATTATCACAGAGTCATCCGTAGCTTCGTATGGCTCAAGCAGCAAAAGTCCTCAGATGAAATCCTGCCAGTCTGCTGCCAGATTCTTGCGTATGTTAAATAGCTGCAGTGGGATTTCCAGGCTCAGCCACAGTGTGATTACCTGGCACACATACCATTTCTTCGTGCGCCTGCTTAATGACGATACCCAGGCTCCTCAGCCTGCAAGGTCCAAATGTGTGTGTCTCATCACTACGAAGAGGACAAGCAGAAACAAATGAAAGATTCATGCAGGAAATCTGAACAGCTGCAAGGTATCCTTCTTAGTATAAATGACGTTTCTGGTAATTCCACTTGCAACCGTTTTTATTTTTGATGTAAAGGATATACCGTCCGCTCAGAATCTGTTTTGACAGAGAGGTGCAATATCTCCATGTTTCCCTCAGGGGCATCACTTTATCACCATACAGAAAACAATTTTTATTGTGTCACGTCTGAGGCCATTTGCACTACATTTAAGAAACGCTTGGAGCAACAGAATTCAGGACATTAAAAATGTGAAAGAGAGGACAACCCCCAAGTGTGGGGAGCAGATAGCGGTCTGTGTGATGAATTGCAGAGCTGGGGGATGCTGGTTAAATCCATGATGGCTACAGGCCTGTCTGCGTCTGGTCAGCTCCTTGGATTTGCTGCTCAGCGGTCTCTGCACACCCCATGGCGTTAACACGTGGGATGAGTAGACCTCAGCTGTGGGGACAGGCGTGCAGCTGCCTCACACAGGCCCTGGTCAAGACCTTTGTAGGCAAAAAAATTCTGAGATAGAATTCTTTTTTGTGCCATTCCCCCTGTGGATTTTCCCTGCGTCCTTCTAACAGAGACTGTGAGACTTGCTGCAGGTGGGTGAAACCTCAGAAAAGAGTCCTGAGGGCTGCCATTTCATCCCGATCCACATAACACAACGGCCTCTGGAAATATGCCCCCTTCCTCTAAGGAAACGTGGAAATGGGTATCACCTGCATCGTGCTCCTCAGAGTTCCCAGCATGGGAGGCGCTCACTTCAGAAGGAGCCCCTGCAATGGAGTCAGTTAAAAAGGCTCCTGGCATTTGTTAGAGTTTATGAGGTTGGTGTTTTCTGTTGCAGCTGAACCCAAGCTGCACCTGTAATTTACTTAGCTGTCCCAGAACGGCTGTGGATGGGCAGGAAAGAAGAAAGGCCTGTAGGCAGTTGAGATGGGCAGCAAAAAAGGAAAGGGTACTTCTAATAAACGTCTCCTCTTTGTAAACGCATAACTCAAACCTGAAGCTCATTTCCAGGTCTTCCATAATTCAGAAAAATTCACACACTGGAGACTTAGAGCTAAGACAAGTGTCGTGCACTTACATATTTTTAGTATACAAGATGAAGAATGCTCTACAGATAAAGCACTTCATCTGAAAACGAAGGCATTTGAGAAAACAGAAATGCAATGGAAAGAAATATCAGAGGGTGCACTCTTTAACCTCCCTGTAAAAGCAGGAAAATAACTACTACCTAATTTCCATCCAATTTGTTTTAATTCAAACACTAAATAAAACATATTTATTTATGATTCAGGTAGTCCTCTTTTCTTCCTTAAAGCAGCCACTTTAAAGAACAGTTTTATAAAAAAA
Organism: Rhinoptilus africanus; assembly: GCA_013400135.1. Lineage (NCBI taxonomy): Eukaryota > Metazoa > Chordata > Aves > Charadriiformes > Glareolidae > Rhinoptilus > Rhinoptilus africanus. The sequence goes on from VXBO01013142.1 coordinate 17,277, forward strand.
TCTAATTGTTACAACTTTAGGAACCCTTGCAGCTTTTGATTTATTAGTAATCTTGGCAATGCAATAGGAAGTATATTCCATCTGTATTTAATGACCTTAGGTGCCTGCTGTGATAAAAACCACAGCAAAAATTCTATGCTATCCATTCACCCCTAATATTTGTACAAATCGTCTTTGCCTAGATAGGAAATGCTCTTTTATTTTGTTTTCTAACTTCTTCAGGAAATGAGGACCACTGGCTTTTCTGGCAGCACTGATTAAATAAGCAGGTTTGTGGAAAATTACACAGCATCCTACATTTTAATCCAGTTGCATGAAGCTATAGTCTTGTGGTGATCCCCAGCATGGGTCTGCTGTTTTGTAAGAGTGGAAAGTGGCGGAGCTGATCTGCTAGAGGCACTATATATGATAATTGCATTCAGGTTAAGTGTTTTGCAAATTAGCAGTGCTTCATCATCCACTTTCTTTTTTCCGCCCGTTCAGGTTGGCACACAGAGCGTGCTGAAGGTAACTTGTCTCATCTGCATCAGCTGGAACATCCTGCCATCCCCACACAATCACTTCCTGTCATTTCCAAATGAAGCCTATGGAGACAGCTGTTGTTCTGTCAGAAGTGACACACAACACTATGGATTTTGTCAAGGAGCAACTTAATTTCTGCTGGTCTGTTTCCTATGCAATAAGACTCCAATGAAGTCATATTTGCTGCCTGTCAGTGGTCAGTGCAGAGCAACGAGAGGTCCTCTTTTTCACCCATGGAAAAAAGAGCATGAAGGTGCAAGGACAAAATAGCCAGTTGCTATTCTGGCCCTCCCTGCCTCCCATTTGGCTCTGGATTCATGCAAGTCTTGAGGTCTCTTGAGCGCTACCCCTGCCCTGCATGCCAGTGGTACAACTGTTCGTAAGGGGACCCTAAATTCATGATGGCATTTAAGCATGAGACTTCATATGGGTGCCACTGGCACCCTCTCACCCTCAAGGCTCCTCAGTTACTTGCTCTTCAGATAGCTAAAACCCTTGGTGACATCTTTGCTCCCACTAATGACATCTATCCCCCTGTATTTCTGCTGCCAGGGCAGGCAGATCATGGGAGCCTTGACCATGCAGGGACTCTCAGGAACAAGCCCAGGCTTAAAGCCCAAAAGCATTCCCTGCTTGTTCCTCTGTGTCTCCTGGGCCTCGGGCCCTGCCTGGTGGCCGTCCTCCTCAGCCTAGCAAGGGAAGAGGAGATGGGAAAAACACGTCAACATTTTGCACAGACAGACCTGTGCTTTGAGGTGCACCTAAGGATGATCTCTTCTCCCAGCCGGCTGTGGATTGGGACTTCCACCCACATCTCTGAGGAGAGCATCCAGCTACAGGGTCAGGGTGTTCCTGCAGAAATAGCTAAATGCGCCAGTGTAGTCTGGGATGCACACCCACCCCAACAGGCACAACCACTTTGCAGACCCAGTCCCCTGTTTCCCATTGACCACCCTTCTTTTGGTAAATGTTTCTTATTCTTGGTACATCCCAGCATGCCATCTTTCAGGTAAATTCATTCATTGCTTACTGGATGAGGGCTTGGTTTTTTTGGGTTTTTAGCTTTTTTTCCATCTCAAAATTAAAACAGCAAGCCTCTTTATATGTGCTCAAAATTGAATAATAAAGAGACTCCAGAGAGAATAGGCCTGAAAACTGTTGGGTGCACCCTCAATATGCCATCCCTAAACTGCAGGATGGAGGATCTGGATGAAGGAAGTGCTGTTTGTTGATGTCAGGAGGACATCCATCCCCCAGCTCTGTATCTTGGTTTCTGTGGTAGAAACATGGTCACCTGAGCCAAAGGGATGTCCCAACATGAGCAGGACTTAGGCTGGGCAAGCAGAACTTATAATATGCCACCATTTACCTCTGCTCTGTAATTCAGATATAATCTATAGAGTGTCTTCTTTTCCAATAGGTAATTTACTTTTTCTTCCCATTTTTCTTATATATGAGTCTGATTTCATATTTTTACTTTTCCTAATCTATTTTTTCTTTTAGAAAATGAAAAATAAGAGGAAGCATTTTCCAGGAATACCTAAGAAAATCTACCATTAGTTCCTAAAATAGAAATTAACTCCCAAGTGTTTGAATTCTATCAAGCACAGGTGAAGTATTTTAGAATACCTTAATTTTACTTTGACTCCTATTTATCTGGATATTATAACTAGACATTTCAAAAGTCTTTGGCACTTCTACTTGGGGTCAAAATTTCAAAATCACGCAGTGTGTCAGGTTACAGGAAAGTGCAGATGATCCACTTCCCCACAGATTACCAAGTAATCAAACAGCTGTCAGAACTGTTTTTCTTACAGCATTAGCTCTGTGGTATTGAATAATTTGCATTTTTAGCTAATTCATTGCCCCCCACGGAAAGGAGTCATAGCAGTGATTTTGAAGCATGCTTCCTGTGGCTGACACCCCAGAAGTGGCCGACACCCCAGAAGACTGTGCTGCCATTCAGAGAGACCTGGACAGGCTGGAGAGTTGGGCGGGGCGAAACCTGATGAGGTTCAACAAGGGCAAGTGTAGAGTTTTGCATTTGGGGAAGAAAAACACAATGTACCAGTACAGGTTGGGGGCTGACCTGCTGGAGAGCAGTGTAGGTGAAAGGGACCTGGGGGTCCTGGTAGACAGGAGGATGACCATGAGCCAGCAATGTGCCCTTGTGGCTAAGAAGGCCAATGGCATCCTGGGCTGCATTAGAAAGGGTGTGGTGAGTCGGTCAAGAGAGGTTCTCCTCCCCCTCTATTCTGCATTGGTGAGGCCACATCTGGAGTATTGTGTCCAGTTCTGGGCCCCTCAGTTCAAGAAGGACAGGGAACTGCTTGAGAGAGTCCAGCGCAGAGCCACAAAGATGATTAAGGGAGTGGAACATCTCCCTTATGAGGAAAGGCTGAGGGAGCTGGGTCTCTTTAGTCTGGAGAAAAGGAGACTGAGGGGTGACCTCATCAATGTCTTCAAATACGTAAAGGGGGAGTGTCAGGAAGATGGAGAGAAGTTGTTTTCAGTGATGACCAGTGATAGGACAAGGAGTAATGGATGCAAATTGGAGCATAGGAGATTCAAGAGGGATATCAGGAAGAATTTTTTTACTGTGAGAGTGACAGAGCACTGGAACAGGCTGCCCAGGGAGGTGGTGGAGTCTCCTTCACTGGAGACATTCAAAACCCGCCTGGACGCGTTCCTGGGTGATGTGCTCTAGGTGACCCTGCTCTGGCAGGGGGGTTGGACTAGATGATCTTTCGAGGTCCCTTCCAACCCTATGATTCTATGATTCCTGTTGGCATACTCTTCTTAATAGCCGCACAACTTTCCAGCTCTATTATGCCTATCTGCCTCCCCATGCCTGTTGTCCTTGCAGAATTAGGGGAAGATCAAGTAATAGTGAAGGCACCTAGAGAAATTCAAAGCAATTGATAGGTACAAACACAGGGTTTGCTGTCAGTGCAGCACCTTTAATTAATACCAAAAATCATTCTGGGATACAAAATGGAGAGGGGACGGAAGGTGACTTCTGCCAGCAAAGGGTTGGTTTTCTCTATAAGATTTAAATCAAAGTCATCTTCTGTTAGAGGAACCCCCTGTACCCTCTATGCTTGTTCCCTTTTCCCTTTCCCCCCTTTTTTTTTTTTCCAGAAAGGCAGATTTTTGAATCTTAGGCACATTTTTTTAAAGCTTCCTCAGAAGACATAGGTTAATTTCCACAATAGGTTCAGGTGATGTTTGGCAGCTCCCTTGTCTTTCCTCTTGCTGGCTTTGAGTCACCATTGCTTGCAACTATCATAACTGTTTACTGCTTTTAGTACAGCAAGATCCCACTCCCTTTTCCCTCCTGCTACTTACATTGTCATATATAGAAATCTGCTTGTAGACTGGAAGCCTGGAATCCATAAGTCAATTGGCAGGAGTAACTGTGACTCTCTGAAGACAGGTCTGTAATTACTAGCTGGGCTTTGCTACAGAGGCTATACCTCCTCCTAATTCCGCTGCATGCCCTGTGGGGTAACCAACTTAGTCTCTGCCCCAGTGTTGAGTTACGGTTACTTCCTCCAGGCCTCCAGCCCTTTCAACTGGTTTCACCCACCACTCAATAGTTCTCTTCTAGGTGAAACAAAATTTTGGTAATTGATCATATGGATGGTTGCTTTGTGCCCATGGGTGGTGTTAGGTGGAGTCAGGCAGGTGCTTGGGAATGTGGCTTGCCTGGCTTTTGTCTGCACCCTACATTATGTGTGACACTGACTTGCGTTGTGATGTGGCGTTCACAGGTACCATAGGCCACGGCAGACCAGAGGGAGAAGAAATGCATTTTTTAGGAATGGAGTTTATAAACTTGCAATATGTTGGACTGAAACTATGTCACCCTCCCTCTGGGAGGCCAGGTTACAGTCTCTTCTCTCCTTGTCCTCAGCCAGTTTCCTCATATTGCCATGGACCCCATATCTCAGCTGCTGGGTGGTGTGGGGGAAACTCCAGTCAGTAATGCTCCAATTATGAAGGCCACGGACAAGAATCTAATGTCTCCATGTTGTGGTAACTGGACAGGATGAATCTCAGGACTGGCAGAACACTCAAAGACTCAACAGAAGAATGCGTCTGAGAGCTCTATTAATGCCAGTGGACATTGCCCATATATTCACAAGAATACTCATAGAATCATATGGTTGGAAGGGACCTTAAAGATCATCTAGTTCCAACCCCCCTGCCATGGGCAGGGACACTTGCTTTGACTGTAAATAAACTATATTTGTGGAGTCGTTGGAAGTTGCAAAGCTTGTAGGAAGGATTTTATGTAGGGTGTGAAAAGGGAATCGTATAGCCATGTTTTCAACCTGCCAACATTAACATACCAGCCTTACTCAGGTGGACAGGCCACCTTATCTAACCTGGAACATAAACATGTTTGTAAATTATACATGCTTAATATTAAAAGAAGGAACTGGGATGATACAAATGCCAGAGCTGCAACTGAAATTTAGCTGAGATATTTGAATAACTATGTATGTCCAATAGACCTTCACAGGTAAGCAAAGTCTTATTTCTCTCACCAGCCTTCTTTGGGGCTTTACGTGAATCACTCACTGAAAGAGCACCTGGGCTGAGGAGGCACTGTTTGGGTTCTGAACAGCACCTTCAGGTCTTTCTCTCCTGACTTCTGAAATCCCCCTCTATCCTTACCCAAGCCTCACCACCACAGCTGTGCTGCGAAATACCTCTATGGACTGGTAGGAAAACCCATACAGCGGCCCTTTTATCTGACATTTTCCTGGACCTTTAGAGTGTACTTCAGTGAGCTAATGCAAGATATGTGCTCTCTGTAGGTGTCTAAGGTAACAGAAAGAGATTATGTTAAGTGCTTAGTAAGAGGCATTTTCCATTTGCAGCACTCAACTTCATTTAGCCGTAATGCATGAAAAAATTGACCCACGTGGGTCTTAATCTAGCCATTTAATTGTACCCCTGAAGTGTCAATGTGATGAGCATCACAGATTTTGGCACTGTTGACATTTCTTTTAAGGAGATGACAGTTTGAAAGGATGGTAGCATATCCTTTTATCGCTGCATCGGATAAATATGCTACTGACTGATGGAAACAGCTTTACACACTGGCAAGTGACAGAAAAGAAAGTGGTGGGGAAAAGGCAGAAAAGGCAAGACAAATGGAAATAAAGGAGCATAACACATACAAGTATTCTTAAAGCTTCTCTGGTGAATTCACATAGTGAATAACTGGTGCAGCTGACCAGCAATCATCAGTGAGGAAATGACAAGAACCTCTAAAACTTCCTCAGAAATGTCTCTAAATCAGTGGATCCTGGACGTGTACAGTGGTAAAGCTGAAGAGAGACAAGGACCTGTGGTAAAGCACAAGAAGGATGACTGTGACAGAACAGGATGACGTCTCCCATGCCATTTATTTTAGTGAAGTGTTTTGTTTGCTGGCTTGAGAGTCTGAGCCCTTTTGGCACCACAGTATAGTGCTTTCTGAGATACCAAGACCCAGGAATTTTCTGGAAATGAAATTTTTTTCATGCTCAGAAGAAAGTTTTCCAAAAGTGGGCTCTGACAGGAGAGGACAGGAACGCGTAAGGGAAAGATCTGGATGAGGATCACCAGGACTGTAGAAAATGAACCCTGTGACTTTAAGAGGCTTGGGTTGCCATGGGGAATTGCCAAATGCACATTTTTCTGAAAATCCTGAAGATTTTCAGCAACATGTTGTGACATTGACAATATGTTTTCTCTTGCCCCCCAATTATCTGAATAGCAGCACCTAGTGAGAAACTCAGCTGAGACTGCAAAGCATGGAAGACACAGGCACTTAATTGAGTCACCTGAAATCAGGCAGCTGAATTTCCATATTTATCAACCTAGATAACCAAAATAACACTGACATCTCAGGAAGATCTTTGTATGGAGAATCCATTGTAGCATTTTATATCTCAGGCTCTGTAATTGCTGATTGCTTCCTCATTGTGTACTTTCAGGCTGTGAAAAACCGAGTTTAAATGCAGATAATGCTAATTCAATCACATGAAGGCACCTGTCTAGCATATGTACTTTAGCTTATCACTGGCTATCAACTAGCTGTCAGATAACTCAGCAGAGTGAGAAAATCCATTACCAATGTAGCAATAGGCTTCCAAAAAGGGACTCTAGAAACAGTTACGTGAAAAGCGCTGCCTGCATCTAAGAGACCTTTTGATCTCTTTGTAGGAAATTGCTTAGAGGAAGTGATAAATCTAAAGACACACTCACTGCAAAAATAGAATTATTTCCTCACCCAATCTGTGAATATTTTATTCCCCCTACCCCCAAAAAAGCCCCTAATACTCCCTTTGGAGAGAAACAGGAATGCAAACAACACTGATCTGTCAGGCACGTAATGGGAGAGGATCTTTCTTCTCTTTTGCCACAGAGAATGAATCATAGAAATTTTAGGGAACCTAATTATGTCACTAAGGAAACACTAAGATGATGGTATGAATGTTTTCTTCAAGCTAACATGATGTTTGTGAGAGCATTCTTTTATTTAAAAAGTACTGCAGGACTCAACTCTGGTCTATTTTTAAAATGATAGATTAAAGAGTAAAATTGCATTTAAATATTATTATGGTTGCTTTGCCACAAAGAGACAAAAGGCCAAATGTCAATTTGAAATTAAACTCATACAGAAGCTGAGCAAACAATAAAGGGATGTATCACTAAGTAAATTATAGCAGTTTGAGATATCCTGATTATCTTTTTTTTGTTGTTGCTAAACCACTAGGCAAATGCAACTCTCGGTCATACAGTGTTTCATGATAACACTTTTGAAGAACCTGAAGCAATAAAAGCATGTAAGTTTATGTTCAGTACGTGTCCGTGAAGCCTTAATAGCTGCTTAATACAGATGCAAAACAGTTGCAAAAAGGGTTTCAGTATTGTGATACTCACTGCTGCAAAGCCCTAAACTTACTCTTCTCCAGATCAGGAGTTGGTGATGCTGTGTCAGCCTACCTAAGTGTATGATTACAACATGCTTAGTGCTCAGAGTTAAGAAGCTTCTCATGGGATCCACAACACTCAGCTGACCAAGCCGGGAGCTATTTAAACCAGTCCAAAGAGAAAATGAAGAGGAGGGTACTGCCAGAAACTGCGAGACTGGTTTTTAACTGTGGGCGCTGTCTTGAGGACAGCCTCGTGATCATATGTGCAGATAGGCTCAGGATGACCACCACAGCAGGTGGACATACTCCAGCCTTCCAGGCACAGATGCCTCTGCCAGGCTGGGACTGAAGGCCAGAAATTGTCTCATTCATGCAGGTCCTAAGCGTATAAAAGATGATCTGCTCTGTTTTCTTGGTCCTCTGCAGCATGGCTTCCCTCCTTAACTTTTTTATGAGGAGGAAGGTCCTTTCTTTCCACCATAGAAGCATGACTACACCAGTAGCAAATTAGATACCACAAGCATAGGTTTTGATTCTTTTCAGGGCCAGGATAAATAAGAATTTGTATCACCTGCTTTCTGAGAAAGTGCCTTTGCAGCAAGACTGATACAAAATCAGCATCTGCTGCATCTGCTTCCTCTCTCTTTCTCCTTCCTCTGAGTGAATGGAGGGCTATCAGTGCTGTTTAGGTGTCATTTGATCATGACAAATAAGCCAAGCTCTTCAAGAGTCTGTGGTGGGGACACCTGACAAATAGGTTTGTGGGGTGCGAGTTCGGTGCACCTGAGATGGTGACATTTGTAGGTGTATGCAATAGTAAAACTCCAGTTAAATGAGCTTGCTATGGAAAATTAGGAGACTACCATCTCTTAAATGCCTTAACAAGAGTGAACAGGGTTTTCCTGGATCACGCTGTTGAAGTGAGGCGCTTTATCTCTAAGTCGCACTTGATGTGACAATAGTTAATTTGGATCTCACCCTAAAAGTTTTGCTGTGGCAGGGAGAAGACCTGTACTTGAGAGAGCCCGAAGCTGGTGAGTTCTGAATCTTATTCTAGGAACAAGGAACAAAAACCCTTTGCAAGTTACTAAAACCTTATTTTTTGTGTTAGGAGTTAAACCATAGGCAGAAAGTGTGGGGACGTACAACTTGTAGGGACTTTAGGAGCAATAACAAAAAAGATTTCAAGTTCATGTTGAAACAGCGTCTTGAGTGCTTGTGGGTATGAATTTTTTTCCCCTCTTTCTTTATTTTTTGTGGACTGTTAAAACCTTAAAATGGAGGTACAATTCTCTTGACAGTGTATTTAAGTCTGTTCCTGATATGTGTAATTCTCTTTGTTTCCTTCCAGATATATAATGCTCACTCTCCCAGTGCTCCATCAGCCCTTTCAAAGAGCTCTCTGTAGCCTACCTCCTCAATTTTTCCAGATTCTCTTAGCTAGAGGCACATTTTTTTTTCTGCATTCCTGTTGTTTTTATGGCAGATATATTCAGCTACATTTTTCATTTTCTCTTACATAGAGCTACAGTTTGAGACCCTAAGGGCTGACAAGAAAAATGCAAAAATAGCCCAAGAAGGAAGCTTCCAGACAGTCTTTCTTCAGTCTGGGTAGAAACAGCAGGATTTTCAGCTCATTCTTCTGCCTTTTCAAAGTCTTCATTTTTTCAGAAGTGTTTTTGAGACAGAATCTGGATTTTCAAATTACTTTTTCATTCCTGTCTTTGAACAAATCCTGTCCAGCAGAGGATTCAAGTGTAAACAGTGGACTCTACACGGGGAGGGGGAAAAAACACAACACTTCTGAAGTTTTGATGTAATTAGTGCTTGTTCCACTGCCTGATGGTGGAGCAGGGAACTGGACCCACAGCCCACCTTTTCCCATGGTCTCAGCACCTCCCCATTATTTACAGGTTCTGCCATGACTGCCTCCGTTCCTCCTCGTTTCCTCTCCAGCTTGCTTTCTCTTCCAGGTCCCTTCAACAGCTCTCTACCAGATACTGCTTCATCTGGCATCTTTTTTTACCAAATTCTCCAAAAAATCTAACTTCAGACGCTGTCTTCCTGCGTCTCCTACCCTTATCTGTGCTGAACACCTTCCCAGCACACTTTCCCAGCTTACAAAGACCTTTCAGGCTTGAATTAATCCTTTCCTCTGCCTGGGTTTGCACTGCACACTCTCCTCACAGCGTACCTTAGGAAGCTTTTCTTTTCTGCCTTGATTTAGTGCAATGTTTGGAGAGGAAGAAGGAGACCTGTAAGGAAGCGCCACTGATCTAAATTACGTTTTTAAGCACGGATCAGAGCACTTAATGAAGGCAAATCAAGAGAGACAGAAAGAGCAGAGAGAAATCATCAGTCAAATAAACCGAAAAAGCTAAAGAAAGTATTTTGTAAAGGCACACATATCTGCCTTTCTCTTTAAGCCCTTCCTTCTACATAGAACAGATGGCCCAATCTCAAAAATAAACATAAAAAATAAAGAGAATTGCAAGAGCTGTGAAGAAAAATCCTCTTCTTTACAAATGTATAAAGAGCTGGAGGTCAGAGAGGGTGAGGCAGAAGGAGCTGTGGGGGTCAGCACAGGCAGCGTGATGACAAATGAGATGGCCCTTGTTGTATGCCAGAATGATTCTCCTATTTTCCAGGGATCAGGAGGCAAATGTGCCCAAAACAGATGTTTTCTGGGGACAGAAAATGAAACATTAATGAAAGCACTGGAAATAACTGAACATCAGAAAATAAAGGTGTGTCTGGGGGGAGCAAACCTGAACAGAAACTGCTCCTGTGCTGAATTTCCTTCAGCTCAAACTCTGACAGAGGCTGTGATAGTGGCATGACATCTACGTGCCTTGCAAGCACAGAGACAGCACGCAGGGGTTTGTGCCCTAAGTTAAACATAAGGAAAACCAGGTTGGTTTTCATTCTTACAATACTACTACAGCTACTGCTACTACTACTAAAATAATAATAAAACAGGTCCATCCCAGTCTGATGATCACCAGATGACTTCTTTCGAAGAGCCATTCTTAAACCAGTTCAGTTCCCTGCATATATAAGGGAATAAAACCACTCAATAATAAAAGATGTAGAATAACTTCACTTGCTATTTGCTGCCCAGAAAAATGCAAATGTGATCACTGCCTTGAATTCAAGCCTGGAAGACTGCTAAAATGCCCAAAAGAAATGGGACTTTGCCTAATGACTGAAAGTTTTAGCCCTTCCTCCGAGTAACGAGTCTGGCAGTATTAGTGTAATATGCTTCATATCCTTTGAAAAATAAACATTTCTGGTTTAGATACAATCTAAATGAGCTTGGAAATTAAAATAATTCTTCTTTGGCTTCAAATTAGATGGATTGGCCATGTCTGAACATTACTGCTGCTTAATTTAAGATGACATAGCAGCCTGGCATTTTCATTTTTAACGTGGGAAGCTACGATTATGAATAAGACCTTTCATCTCAGGGACAGCAGTTTCAACTTTTTGAAAACTAGTAGACATCTATTTAAATAGTGCATTGCACGCTGCTCAGGCTGAGTACCCTCAGAACATGTAAATTCATCTTACTTAAGATAAATGTATCCATGAATAGTAATACTTCAATTTTTCCCCCCCTGCAGCACTTCATGCCAGGGTACGTAATGAAGTATTTAGGATAAAGTATTTCTTGGATGCTTTGATATCAAGGAAGGTGTCCATTTGATTGACATCCTTCAAAATACTTCTATCCTGACATTTTCATCTCATAGCCTCTAAAGGTGGTATGCATCATACAGACAACAAGCAGAGAATTTTTTTCCTCCCCAGTTACAAAAACAAAAGCTATCCTGAGCAATGCTGTGGGAAATGTAGCCTGGGGATGTTTCTAGCCTCATCTCTTCCATATTTCTGATAAATAAAATTGCTGCTACTTTGGCCACCGGGAACTGAAGCAGAGCGGTGGGTAAGTTCTACCTGCCTTCCTTGCAGGGTACCTTTAAAGCATGCGGTAGCATTGAGCCCAGCACAAATATAGCAACCAGGGCTACTTTCACTCCAAAAGGCACCCTACATTTTACACACGGGTGTAGAAGTTAGAGCACTACCAGAGAAAATGAAGTGCATTGATCCTAAACCCTACCCAGGCTGAGGGTATCTCCAAGAGGATGCTCAGCACCATCAAGCTACAGGACAAGCTGCAGTGAGGAGAGAGGCGATTTCTGGTTTATCAAGCGGTAGTTGAATCTGATGGAAAGAGACAACCCTAGACCCATTTGCTCCTGGACAAGGGGACTTATCATTAGGATATGGTTTAGACTGGATACTAGCAACAATTTTTACACCAAAAGGGTTATTAAGCATTGGAACAGGCTGCCCAGGGAAGTAGTTGAGTCACCATCCCTGGATGTTTTTAAAAGACGGGTAGACATAGTGCTTAGAGATATGGTTTAGTGATGGTTTTTGTCAAAGTTGGGTTGATGGTTGGACTAGATGATCAGAAAGGTCCCTTCCAACCCAGGCAATTCTATGATTCTATGATACAGTTGTACAAGGGGTGCCACGGGGGCAGAGGGGTACTCAGAACCCAACTGTGCTACAGGCTGGGAGCATGTGGAAGACTTTGCTCATGAAGCAAAAGTGAACTTGTACATTTTGGGAGACTCTCAACAACACTGACTCCAGTAACAAGCCAGTACTCAGTACCGACATAAGAAGCAAATGAATTGCTTGTTCCTGTGGTTGTCAAATACCGCCTCTCTGCTTGAAACAGGTGCAGGAAGGATTCACCAACAATTCAAAGGCACATTCAAAAACCACCCTTGCAATGTATATATCTTAGGAGAGCAGAGTAAAAAGATATCTTAGACAGGCAGAAACCAATTATTCCTTCAGTTTGGTAAGCCCTTTCCTAGCAGTTGGTGAGCAGTGGTAGCTGTATCCAAATCACTGCTGCAACGAAGCCATCTCGGCACACTGAACATTGCTAGCACTTGCTGGTGAGAGCTTTGCTATTTGGGAGCCCCCTTCTAAAATGCAGTAGCTCAATTATTTAACACGCTGGAAGTGCAACTGAATGGGAGTATGGGATGGAAGAGCTGCGATGCTAGGCTATAAAACAGAAGATGGCTAGCCGGAGGATGTAATTTTATCCCTTTTTTGTCCTATGGCAGTTATGCCACACACTAGAGCATACTGAAGGGCTGCTTTAGATCTGGAGTGAGCACTTTGAAAATCTGAGAATCAGCAGGCAGCTCTGTGATGGGGAAAAGCTGACGGGGAGCTTTGAAGTATATTCTCTCCCAAGGCTGGGGAAAGCCTCTTGCAAAGAGGCTGTATTCAGGATTATTCTTATTTTAGTGAGGAGGGGATCTCCCCTTTTTCTTCTGTGCTCATATTAGACCCCCGCATGTAAAACACTGAGGCTGCAGCTCCACTGTAAAGTAACTGCAAAGTTGCTAAGGATTTTAGACAGCCTCTTTTGGCAGTCTCCATAAGAGGAGCATACAAAGCTCAGCTAAAGCCAAACTGCCATAAAACATGCAATAAAGACTTCTGTTTCTGTAATGTGCAGGGAGCAGCAATGAGATACTAGTCCAAGGGACTCTATATCAAGTTAAGGCTGTGCTGAGAAACAAAATTGCTGCTGTCAGTTATTTGCAGTTAAAGCAAAAGTACAGCAGGGGGAAATATCAAACGCTTTTACAGTACCCTAATGACCATGATTCAAGAGCATTATTTACGTTTGGCAAGAAACCACAGTGTGTATCTAGCAAGGTAAAGCACAGCCGCTGCCACTGGCCACCGCAGGTTTTCACCAGTCAACCTGGCCTTTGGGGAGGCCCAAAAGCAAAGCTCAAGGCGTGATGGTCTTCGCTCCCGTGAGCAGCACCGAGCTGCCCAGGTAAAGCTCTGTACTGTGCTGGTGCCTCTGCATCTCGGCTGTACCAGCACTCAGCCACCCTCAGCTGCTCCTCTCCTCTCTCCTTCCTAAGTGGCACCACTTTGCCCCTGCCTGGCCAGGTGAAGAAGGGTGTAGGGATGGAAACCCATAGGTAAACTCGCCTTCAAGTCTTGCCCAACATAGAGAACGGGCTCCCTTGCAGACACTCCTATGGAAAAATTTGCACATGTAAAACTGAAAAGGTATGGATCAAACCCTCTTCTAATGTCTCTAAAATCACCACTTTTGGAGTCTTGGGCATTGCAAGCTTGTACTATTTACTAGGAAGTCTTATGAGCCTCTAAAATGAGTTAAATAAGCTTTTTCACCATCAAGATACAGAAGTTTGCCCCTCTTTCAATGACTGGTTTATTATAACCTCACATATTTTATTTGACAGTAGCTTCAAGTGTTCCAGAATAAAACAGAAGATGCATGTAAAAAATAGCCCAAACAATTTTATATTATTTTTAATTTCTACAAACAGGAACTGACTAAATTAGATTTTGTTTCTAGGAGCTACACAATCTCATAATGGCTGGAGAACTATTGAAATGTGCTTTGATTGCTGAAATGGTATATGATTTAATTTAAAAAACTGTAGAATTATCAGGTTTTCTTCCCCAAAAAGTTTGGAGGACTGCTCATATATTTAGAAATGTCTCTTCTATTCTTCTGGGTTATTTTCCTTTCTAATATGAATGAAGATTACTTTTGACCTTCTAAATGGTAAATTTTTATGCTCATAAAACATGTTAATTTGAACTGTAATAATTTAGACAGAACTCCTTTAATGTCTACAGTCATTTTATTTATGAGTTGCATTTACAAAGTAGATGGAAAAAATAGACAGCAATTTTAATTTTTTGGTATCCTAAAATGTGGAAGAATTATAAGAATCCAGCAGGCTCAGACATGCGATAAGAATCTCTTCATGCCTGATATTTCAGATTGTCTTTCTGCTAATGTTATATCTATAACATAGAGTTTAATTATTATGCTCAGCGATATAGTCAGAAGATTCCCACTTTTATGGAGCTACTAAAATTGTAGTTACAGTTAATCAATAATACAATAATAATCCAGTCTGTATGTCTGGGTCAGGTTTCTCTTATATAAATGTAGTACTGCAAAATCCATACATGAACTCTGTGTAGTGATCTGGATTGTTTTCATAGCAACTTGGAGGAGAGAAGGTGATTAATCTGCCCTCAGGTAGCCCTGAAGCTAGGTACTGCATTACAGGGGTCCATCTCCTTGGCCAGGCAAGGAGCAGAGTTCCCTGCTTTAGCCCAGATGCCTCACTTTTAGGTAGCTGAAGTTAAACAAGAAGGACTTATACTCACATCTCTTGGGATTGTTGTAGCCATTTTCCTTGGGTACAGGGTATTCGCTTGCTTTTGGTCACTTCTAGTCATGTTAAGCCTTATGAGAATTATACAAAGCTAAACCTTTGGAAAAGAACATCAGTCACATGCCATAAATTTGATTGGTGAGACTTCAAAGTAAAGGATACAATTCTCATTTATGCTTCTTACATTTTCTTGCACTGTACCTGTCTTGTCCATGGAGACCAAGCTGGATGGTACAGTCAACACACCTGAGGGATGGGATGCCATGCAGAGGGACCTGGATGAGATCTAGAAGTGAGGCCATGTGAACATCATGAGCTTCAACAAGACCAAGTGCAGGGTCCTGCACCTGGGTCAGGGCAACCCCTGGTATCAATACAGGCTGGGGATGAAGGGATTGAGAGCGGCCCCTGACAAGAAGTACTTGGGGATACTGGCGCATGAAAAGCTGGACATGAGCCAACAATGTGCGCTCACAGCCCAGAAAACCAACCGCATCCTGGGCTGCATCAAAAGAAGCGTGACCAGCATGTCAAGGGAGGTGATTCTGCCCCCTCTACTCCACTCTTGTGGCAGTCCACCTGGAGTACTGCCTCCAGCTCTGGAGCCCTCAGCACAGGAAAGACATGGACCTGTCGGAGCGGGTCCAGAGGAGGGCCACGAAGATGATGAGAGGGCTGGAGCACCTCTGCTGAGAGGACAGGCTGAGTGTTGTGTCTATTCAGCCTGGAGAAGAGAAGGCTCTGGGGAGACCATATTGTGGCCTTTTCGTATTTAAAAGGGGCTTATAAGATGGGGATAAACTTTTTAGCAGGCCCTGTTGTGATAGGAAAAGGCAAAATTGTTTTCAGCTAAAAGAAGGTAGATTCCGACTAGGTATAAGGAAGACATTTTTTACAATGAGGGTGGTGAAACACTGGAACACATTGCCTAGAGAGGTGGTAGATGTCCCATCTCTGGAAGTGTTCAGGGTCAGGTTGGACGGGGCTCTGAGCAGCCTAATCTAGTTGAAGACGTCCCTGCTCATTGCAGGGGGGCTGGACTAGATGACCTTCAAAGATGCCTTCCACCCCAAACTATTCTTCTATACGTCATATACATATAAAGTTTGGAATATGCATACTAGCAAGGGTACTAGTCCTGTTGGTAATATTGCCCATTTAAACTGTTCTTGGAGAAATTATATCCTAAACTGGTGCTGTAAATTCTTTCAAGGTTCATATCATATAGTTAAGAAGTGTATTTGAAGATATTTATAAACGCTGCGCATTCCCAATATTAGTATGATATGTCACTGGGTTGGATTCTTTGTTTATTTCTCTTTATTAGAAGTCAAGTCTTGGTAATGCTACAATCAAATTTTTTGATTGTCAAACAGTGATATCTTAAAAGTAGCGATCACTTCTTGAAACTGGGTCCCTTGGGACTACAAAATAGTGACACCCCAAAGAAGGAGTCAGGACTGGAAAACTTGCCCTAGTTTTTTTGTGGTTATATACAGAAAGTTACTTTCATCATAGTGCTTTCATAAGTATTTCAAATGGTTATTTCAAATGGTTATTTCAAATATATATTTCAGAGAGACATTTTGAATGTAGGATCCCATGAGGCCTGTAGCAGTAAGACCGTTAAGTATCAGTATATAATATGTGAAAAGATCAAAGAGTAAGATGAAAAGAATAAAAATATGGCCATGTTTGATGCTCATGCAGTCTGCCAAATATTACAAATTGAAACTGAGGGTTGATCTGAAATATAATGTTTGGGAATTTTTCCTACACATTAGCAAGAGTCTACCTTTTAATGAATTAGATATAAAGTTTTATGGTGTTTCATGTTCATTGCTAATTTTCCTTTCCTTTCAAGACACTTAGGACATGTTCTTCATTTCCAAGTAATAAAAAATTTCAGGTAATATTTTCGACTTCAAACAACCACCTACTATTCCAGCTGCAGACTTATCATCCAGTTCCTAAATTCTGCTCTGTAGCAGAATCATTTTGCCTTATCTTTAAATACAGCTCTGTTCAGAGGATATAGCCTGGAAAAATTATGCCTTATTCGTGAAACTGTTGTTATAATCTAATCAATTAAGATCTTAATGTGTAGGCTTTTTAGCTAGTTTTGACAGAGAAGAAAACATTTAGAATTCAGATTGTGTTTTTGGTAACTGTAGCATCAACTGTGAAATTAAAATCAGGGTTTTTTTAATAATTCAGGGCGGGTTTTTTTATGAATGAAAGAAATTGCAGTCCTAAAAAAGTCAAAGCATGTAATCAGAACTTGTAAAATATTCCATTCTGTTTTATGACATCTCAACTCCAATCAAACAAACAGAGCCAGAAAGAACCGGAGACTTGATTGACTGTTTAAAGAAAAAGCTGTCAGTTTGATTACAGGCAAGTGAGCAGACACATTACTAAATGTAAACTGCATTTAATTTTATTATGCAAGCAGCTTTAATAACAAGTCACAAATAAATTATGCAAACTGCAATACTGGGTGTGATTGCATACAGATCTCTGACATTGAGTGGGGGCTGTGGGTTACAGCTGTATTTGATTGAAGTTTTCTAAATTTATTAGGAATAAAAAGGTAATTAAAAATGAGTGACCATGAGAGGAAAAAACCCCCACACTACATTATTTCAAACAAAAATTGTAGAGACTACAAATAGATCGATAACAGCAGATTCCTGCAGTGCTATGAAGAAATGCCCCTACAGAGTTTCTATTCAAATATTTTCAGCATTTCTACCTTTTTTTGCTCCGGTTTCATTTCCCATGTCTAGATTTTTTGGAAATTCGAAATGACTCATTAAGTGCAGTGGATGTTTGACACTAAGCTTGTGCAGGATACTTGGAGGCGGACTCACTGAAGGAAGAAATCTGTGTACCATTTCTCCTCACCTTGCTGCCCAGGGGAGATAGTTCAAACCAGACTCAGCTGAGGACTTCAGCTTGGTGCTATGCCACCCTAGAAAATGCCAGGGTGTCCAGCTGGTGTAAGTCCAAAGGTGGACTTTACAACAGTAGCAATGGTTTTGTGTTGCTGCGTGTTGAGGGGAGGTCAGGCTTGAGCTGGGTTCTTCCACACCCTGTACTGCCTCAATCTGCCCAGCTGAAGAGTCCATCTCTCGCTGCTTATTTCCTCCTCCTGACCCAGCCAGCAATGCAGATAGTTATAGACTTGGAGCTGCTCCAGTACAGCACAACCGAGAGAAATGCAGAATTACAGCATCTGATGTGTGTCAGACAAACCCAGCAGGGGAACGGAGACGGGGGAGACGGGCAGGGGTGGCTGCTGCAGGACATGGCATGAATGGAGTGGGAGAGCAGCATGGTTGTCTTTCTGAGCACTTGTTTTCAATGCAGAGGAAGAAGGAAAAATATGTTGGAGGGGCTGTAAGTTTCATCTGGGGAGCCTCTGGTAAAACACCACAGTCCTGAAGCAGTAGATGGTACACTCTCACAGCAATGATATTGTGTCCAACACAAACCAATTCTGTTGCGGGCTTTGCTATCTTGGCTTAAAAACAACAACTTAGTCGCTGGAGGGGATGCTGGCAAAGCCTGGAGCTCAGCGATCACAATCTGATTACATTCAGTGTGGAAAAACAGAGAATAAGGGCTAGTTTTCTCAAGCTGAGGGAAATTATGAGAAGAAGTGATTATTTTCTGCCTGGCAGTCTCATTTTTCTGGCTTCTCAGAGGACTCTTTAGAAACTTATATTAGATGATTAAAAAGCCATGGATGTACAGTTGAAAAGATGTCATGTTTTGCTAAAAGCGCCTTTTAGTCAGTAGCAAAATGAAGATGAAGGTGATAAGCAACAAATGTTGCAGAGAAAAGGGAGGAATAGACAGCAGTCAGTGTAAACCCACTGTAAGGTTTTGGGGCACAGAAGAATGAGAATGGAAGTCAAAAGGGAAGAATCTAGGAAAAAATATTATTGGCTGACAGAGTGAATGGCGATATTAAATTAAAATAATAATATTAGAACCAAAAGAAATCTTAGTGATGCTAAACATACCTGTCATGAGACAGAAGAGTGATAGCACAGCTAGTAATGAAGGAAAATAGAAGAGTTTTCAATAAATAATTACTATTTTTTGTTTGTAAGAACACGGTATAGCTCACTAATTCATGAAGAAAGGAGATGTGTTTATTTTTCAAAAAGAACTTAAAAAAAAAGATGCTACTTTCATCTGCCAGCTATTTTTAAACTAGCTGGCCTGAGTAATCATCAGCATAAAAGACCTAGGCAAGGAGACCTCTGACTGATGTACATACCTTCATTACTCTTAACTCATGGCATTTAAGAAAATTCCCACAGTAAGTGTTCAGACCTGACCAGCAACCTCTCGCAGGCAGCTGTAGACCAGTTACTCTGACTTCAGCCCCAGGCAAATATAAAAATGAATTAATAACAATCAGACCAATGAAAGTCACTCGACATAATTTGATTGCAACAACACTTGTCAAAACAAACCTGATTTCATTCGTCAGTACAGTTACTTGATGGTTGATTGCTGTACTATATATACATAATAGATGTAATGGATGCATTTTTGATTTGTTATCATCACACATACACACATATATGCCCCAGTTGAGAAACTGGCACTATAGAATATCAATAACCTTATACTAAACTGTTTTAAGATCTCAAAGGGCAATCCATGAGGGCATCTCTTAAGTGGTTTTCACCAAAATTAGTGCTAAGTGACACTCTTCATCATTTCTATTTGTGTTCTAGAAGCAAATATAAAATCATTCCTAATACAATTTGGCTAGTTTAAGCCTACATACAGGAATTAATCTAATGATGTTGAAAGAAATGAGGGCAGGGCACCAACAGAGAGTGCTCTCGGTAGACCACAAGTTCAGTCCAAATTATTCTAACAGAGCCAAAAGAAAACCTATATGTGTAGGAATATGGGATGCAGCCCATGCAAAGAGACTAAGACCCTCTGTCCCATCATGAGGAACTTTGAAAAAGATTTAAGTATGTTAAATGAGAAACTGAATATTACTACTGAAGGTAACAGTTCTAGTGCTGACTTTTTAAAAAGAAAGCCAAATTATTTGAGGAACAAAAAAATAATTATTAAAATGACTGAAAATTGTTAGGCTAAATTTAATCAAATTAAATTTAATTAAAAATGACTGAAATTTCTCACAGTGAAAAACAAAGAGTCTATTTAGCTTGTCAAAGAGAGGACCAAGAAATTGCATGAGCTGAGTGTCTTCCCAGGAAAAGATGCAAAAGGACTCTTAACTTTAGCAAAGACCAGCACATCAAGCGTGAATGGTCAAATATTGAGGCCAGCCACAGCCAGATGAGAAATAAGGCACAAACTTCTAACAATGACAGGCCTTGACCACTGGAGCAAGACATTAGAGGAATAAATTTGATAACCACAAGTCAGGATTAAGTGGCTTTCTGGAACCTGTGCTTTGGTTAACCAAGAGTAGCTGGTCTCCAGGCAGGGATAATGGAGCCAATATGAAGCCTTTGTGTGCAGATAGTCAAACTCCTTGTTCAAAGTTTCCCCTCTAATCTTAAACACTAAAGCCTGGCAAGGCAGAAAATAAGCGTCAGAAGGATAAATGCTGAAAGTAAGCATTAGAGGACATTTAAAGCCTGTAAATTCTGAAGACGATACTGGCAATTACCCCATCTTGGGTGAGTATATTTTTGAGTCTGCAAAGCTCTTAAGTGTGGCTTTGACTTTATGTTTGTGTTCTCTATGTTTCAATAGAATTTAAGCACCTGTTTAAGGTTAAAGTCTAAACTGAGGATTAGCTCAATCAAAGTTTTACCTGAATATTGAAGGCTGCAAAATTTCCCTTTTTGCAAGGGAAATTCTTCCCAATTTATCATTTGACACTGATTATGAATGACTTTCACTGTCTTTAAGGAAAGGAGAACCAGGCTGAATCCCATGTTTACAGCAATTTAAACCTCTCTGTAGCAAAGAAATTATTAAAACACAAGTTTGGCAAAGGAGACAAATGAGATGAGTAAAAATGGCTAGAGGTCAGAATTGGAAAGGAGGTCTTGTGAACTTACTTGACTTTCTCTCATGAAAGAGCATGAAAAAACCTGAAAAATCATACTTAATACTAAGCTACTTCAATACACCTCACAATATATTCAGCGTACACTGTGGCAGAACCACAGATACTGTCTGTATCAGGCACATTTAGTCTTTGATAAAACCAAAATTCATCCTTTCCAAATTCTTCCATCCTCATTCCTTTTCTATATCTTGAAACTGACTCTTAGTAGGATATCCCAATTAATGGCAATGGAGGGCACTGGTTTATGCTGGTTGAGGCTCTACCCTTTTCTTGCAGAAACACATGGCAAGAATTTCAGGAGTTTCTCACTTTGGCCTCCAGAGGTCATCAAGATCTTTGAGTCTAGTGCATGGAGAGCAAGGGTGGCTGGAAAATCCAGCTGCTATCTTCCGCGGCTTATCAGACTTGTTACGGATGAGAAGTTAGAAGTTATATTCCTAAAACATACAACATGAAGAAAAAAAAAAGAAAAATAGAAAAAAGAAAAAATAAAAGGAGGAGGAGGAGGGGGAAAAGAAGAAGAAGAGAAAGAAGAAGGGGAGAGAAAGGGAAAAGGAAAGGGAAAGAGGAAGAGACCTAACCAATGAACTACAGTCTTTTAAATCTGTGATAAAGGGTTTTCAGTCATTCTATTTCCAAAGTGGTCCCCAAATGTGCGTAGGAAATGCTCTTCAGTTACCTGGCACGACACAGAGTTGTCTTTGACCATGTGGGAATCAAATCTTAAGCCATCAGGCAGAATGTTTGGTAGTCCAGGTGTTTGGTAGAATATTATTGCACTCACTTGGGGACAAGATGCCAGGCTGTGCAAGTTAGATAATTTATCTGCTCAGTATGGGAGGAGATGTGAAGATACCTGTACCTGCAGCACCACGTAGGAGGCTGTGTTACACCTGCCACCTCCTCCCTATCCAGACTGACACACGGAGCTGGGTCATGCTGGAGAGGCTGGGGGATGCTCCAAGCTCCTCCCCTGCAGCAGGGAGGACAGATTTTGGCAATGGGTTGTAAGTAGCAGCCTGGAATCAATAATTACTGGACTCAATAAAGTCTTTAGCTGTTCTAGCTGTTTGCGAAGTTAATATGTGTCTAAAGTACCAATTTGCCTCTGAGACTGCCTCAAACTTTTTGGAAATCTGTCAGAATGTACTCAGAACATACACTACTTTTATTCTTAATTAAGAAATTTCGAGAAAATATTTAACCTGGGATCTCAAAATGCAGTGTGAAAGTAGTTAATCAAAATGAAAATCCAGTCTGAATCTGTAGAGAAATCAGTAAAGCTTTTATGTAAAAGGATCCAGTGGAATGTATATTTATGGTATTGAAATCTTTGAAGGACTACACAATGGCAAAGGAAATTTGGGCTATTAGGCAACTTAGAAACGCAATATCTTTGCTTCAGAGTTACTCACAATGTCTTTCCTAGTTTTGTTACTTAAATTCTTTCTGCATAATCCCTAGTTATCATTCACAACTGCCTCACTCTGCAACCCTACTAATAATGTCATTCCAAGGGTGTCACTAGACCATGTTTCCTCTTCATCTGGACATATTTCTCAATTTAACAAAATCAAAGGAGTGCTGAAAAAATCCCCCAAATGTGATATGATAATGTATAGCAAGGTTAATTGCTGGAACTAGAGACTTGCAGAGAACTAGAGTATCCTGAAGAAAGTACTTTTATTTTTTTAAAAAGTTTGCTGCACTTCTACCATCCTATGGCTTCTACTGCCTCTGAATAACATTGCCTGAGATTTTCTAACAGGTTTTGAAAAATAATGGGCATGATACTGAATAACAGTATCTATTAAGGGGTTTCGGGATGCAAAATAGAGTGATATTACCTTGAGATTATTACATATCTCTCTTTCAATGTATTTGTCAGCTTCAATTTTTCTTTTCATTTCAAATTTGTGCTATTTAATTATCAGGGAGTCTGCCACAGAATGCAGAAAACCCCAGATTCATGCTAACCGTTGGATTTCTTTTGCACATTAGAGCTAAAAGTCAGGGCTGTTTAGATGGAATGAAATCCCAATAACCTAGAGACAACAAGGAATGTCTTATATTTTTATGACGGTGCATTTATTCCTGTCAAGTCTGTGAGAACACATTAGCATATCTTCATTTTAGATGACAACTTTTCTTGGTTGCTTGGTTGCTTTTACAGACCAATTAATCTGCTCTCAAACTTCGAAAGTGCTTTGAATGTCTGGTGTTGAGGTCTTATGATCCACCTTCCAACGTTTTCTGTCCTTCTGGGGAAGCTGTAGTTCTTCAAAACCCTGGGACTGCTTTCCATGGCACACCTCGCTGATGTGAAAGGCTATGCAAAACCTTAACCACTCTGTGCTAAGGGTGTCCTTAAAATGCCATGTTAAATGTCACCCACTGAAATGACTACTGAAATGCAGTTTATAACTTCTAAGGGTTTTTCAGATTCCCCTGATTCTTTCTTGTCTTTGTTTTCCAGACACTTGGCAACCATTTTTCCAAGGTTTACATTAAAAAAAAAATAGCAAAAATTATTCGCTTCCAAGATTTTGTCTATTGGATGGACTCACTGGAACTTCAACAATGGAGAACAAATTTTCACTCACTCTCATCGCATTGGCATGGAAACCCACTGGGGGAGTCCAGAGACATCAGGAGCTTCTCATTGGTTTCCCAGTATGACTGCTAGAGAGAGGTACAGTGTCCCCTTTGACAGGCCTTACATGGCCAGTGACTGGCAGGAATACAATATAAAAACAGTAACAATAGGATATACAGTAATAAGTAACAGAATGTACTAAGAGGAACAGGTGTATTTATATCTTAAGCTAGTCTTCATTAGGTCTTTAGGACTTGAAGTGGCTGAATTTGACACAGCAGAATACAAACAAGAGCTTATTTCTTTTTCCTCAATTGCAATAGCTTTAATTGTTTTAATGTTATCACTGCTATGAATCTCAACTAGCTGTCAAATTGTTAGAAAGCTAGAAAACTGACTGCTGTGAGGATGAGCTTAAAGCAATGTGGAGTGGATGCAAATCTAGCATGCTTGAGAATTAAAAACAAGCCGTATGGTGTGTCTGTGCTGTCTACTGTTGCAGGATTATTTTCAGTGATTAACACACTTGGTTAATTGCCAAGAAGAACTCTGTGCCTAAGTACTGCAGTTTACACTCCTTACGTCTATGAAATTGGAAATTGCCAATACAGAGAAATTATTTTTCTTCTCAACAAAAATATACACTCAAAATCATGGACTTCATATCAGTAGATCAAGATTTCAAAAATGACCTTGAATTTCAGATAGTTCCTTTTCTTTTGGAAACTGAAGACCATAATATGAGTCAAATGAGCAGCTTGAAATAAGTTAAAGAGGCTTCACGTTCAGAACGCTGTCCCTTTTGACTCTCAGACAGAGAAGAACCTTTGCACTTATGAGATTTTAATTTATCATCATTTGACAAAAAGATTTAGACCTTAGATAGTAACTTAGACTCATCTTCCAAATAAACACTTCTGTTTCATACTTAGGCCACAACAATAGAGTAGGGAATATCATGATAATGTAACCATGATTTTCTTCTTTCTCGTCAAATAAACTATGAGTCTCTGATGTCTGACCTTATTTTTAATAGTATTTTTGAGTAGAACTGCACAAACAAAACTCTCAGATAAAGAAAGTACACATAAGTATAGGCTACCTTTTGAAAGCTGCCAGTCATAAGGTCTCTGAGAGAAACATGTTATAAATGTGTCATTACCCACTGAAATCAATGGGAAGAGGCATACAATGATACCTTAGTATGTGCTAATTAAATTGATCTCTTTGCCTTTTTGTGAAGGATCAGAATTTTTTGTAATTCGGGTGTAAATAAGAGATCTGACTATCAAGCTTGTTACATGAATAACACAATATAGGACAAGAGAAAATGGCATCAGGTTGTGCCAGGGAGGTTTAGGATGGATATTAGGAAAAATTTCTTCACTGAAAGGGTTGTCAAGCATTGGAACAGGCTGCCCAGGGAAATGGTTGAGTCACTGTCCCTGGAGGTATTTAAAAGACATGTAGATGTAGTACTGAGGGCAAGAAGGAGGACCCAGGGAACTACAGGCCAGTCAGCCTCACCTCCATCCCTGAAAAGATGATGGAACAGCTCGTTCTGGGCGTCATCTCAAAGCATATGGAGGAAAAGAAGGCCATCAGAAGTACTCAGCATGGATTCACCAAGGGGAAATCATGCCTGACTAATCTGATCGCCTTCTATGATGGTGTGACTGGATGGATGGATGAGGGGAGAGTGGTAGATGTGGTCTACCTTGACTTCAGCAAGGCGTTTGACACGGTCTCCCACAGCATCCTCCTAGGGAAGCTTAGGAAGAGTGGGTTAGATGAATGGACAGTGAGGTGGATAGAAAACTGGTTGAAGGACAGAGCCCAGAGGGTTGTGATTAGGGGCGTGGAGTCTAGCTGGAGGTCAGTGATGAGCGGTGTTCCCCAGGGGTCAGTACTGGGCCCAGTGCTCTTCAATATATTCATCAATGACCTGGATGAGGGGATAGAGTGCACCCTCAGCAAGTTTGCTGACGACACAAAGCTGGGAGGGGTGGCTGACACCCCGGAAGGCTGTGCCGCCATCCAGAGAGACCTGGACAGGCTGGAGAGCTGGGCGGAGAGGAACCTCATGAAATTCAATAAGGGCAAGTGTAGGGTGCTGCACCTGGGGAGGAATAACCCCCTGCACCAGTACAGGTTGGGAGCTGACCTGCTGGAGAGCAGCTCTGAGGAAAGGGACCTGGGAGTCCTGGTGGACAACAGGATGACCATGAGCCAGCAATGTGCCCTTGTGGCCAAGAAGGCCAATGGCATCCTGGGGTGCATCAAGAAGAGTGTGGCCAGCAGGTCGAGGGAGGTCATCCTCCCCCTCTACTCTGCCTTGGTGAGGCCCCACCTGGAGTACTGTGTCCAGTTCTGGGCTCCCCAGCTCAAGAGGGACAAGGAATTGCTGGAGAGGGTGCAGCATAGGGCTACTAAGATGATTAGGGGACTGGAACACCTCTCCTATGAAGATAGACTAAGGGAATTAGGTCTCTTTAGCCTGGAAAAGAGGCGACTGAGGGGGGACCTAATCAACACTTATAAATACTTGAAGGGTGGGTGTCAGGAGGATGGGGCCAGGCTCTTTTCGGTAGTGCCCAGTGACAGGACAAGGGGTAATGGGCACAAACTTGGACATAGGAAGTTCCACCTAAACATGAGGAGGAACTTCTTTACCTTGAGGGTGGCAGAGCACTGGAACAGGCTGCCCAGGGAGGTGGTGGAGTCTCCGTCTCTGGAGACATTCAAAACCCGCCTGGACGCGTTCCTGTGTAACCTGCTCTAAGGTGTCCCTGCTCTGGCAGGGGGGTTGGACTAGATGATCTACTAAGGTCCCTTCCAACCCTATGATTCTGTGATTCTATGATTTAGTGGTGGAATTGGCAGTGTTAGGTTTACGGTTGGACTCGATGATCTAAAAGATCTTTTCCAACCTAAATGATCCTATGATTCTATGATCAGCAACATCAGTAAGCAAATCCTGGCTAGCTATGCTTTGTTTGGCTTGTGTGATATTCAACAACACAAAGAAAAGCAAGAATAAACAAATGAAACTACATGTTCTCTATAAAGAGGGCAAGGCATACTATGTTTTCAGTTGTTCCTTTCCTAGTTTTCACTCTTTGGGATATTTTACTTGCTGAAAAAGTAAAAACTTTCTGTTTGAAAAAATTATGTGAGGAACTACTTCCAGATAAATGGCTCAGAGTACCTGCTCCTCTTTGTAAAATCATAAAGTAGAGTTGGGGAAAAGCCTGGAAGGCCTGCAGCTCACCTTGTTATCAATTCTAAGCACAGTAATGGCACTCAACCTGCATGTCTTGAGTGATAACACACAACAGTAGCCAAGGAAAGCCACTGAAATACAAGAATTGGAATTTGATTTTGTAATATGTTAGTGATACAGTGGCAGTCTGTCGTATAAATCAGTAACAAACCCAAAATTAACCACTCCAGGTATACATGCAGTGATGATGCAATTTGTTAAGCAGTGCTTGTATACAGTATATGTGATCTGATATGAAACTGAAATTTCTCATTTGCATGTTGTTATGTTTTTGTAACAGACCTGGGTGTTTGGTGGCCACAGAAGATGAAATCTATGCCCCTCTGCAGAATTAATGCATGTGAAATATATAATCACTTAAATAATACAGGAAATTTTGAGAACTATGGTATTAATTTATGCTGAAAGAGGTGGTTCCACCAAAATTCAGACAAGTCACATTCTTGGGAAAACACAAAGAAACTTTCTTTGAAGGTTTTATTCTTCACATTCAATTTAATCTGTGGTGAAAGAGAGCACGTGGAATAAACCGCCTTTGGTGTCCTGAGCCATGTCTTACCGTATCTGCTACCAAGTTTCACTTGGGAAGGGGGGTTTAGGAGCTCAGCCAGTGCAGCTGTCAGAGTGCCTATCTTGTTATGTCATCTCTAAAATACCCTTGTACAACACATTTGTTCCTGATATGTAAGATTTCTGTGATGTTCAAGTTGTTGCAATTTATTCATTGAATATAATTTCTGAGTGACTTAAGGTGACCTGCACATAGAGCTTTGTGTAGTTCTGTTGTTAAGAGTCTGGTATTTTTCAAAAGTGTTAAAATTAAATAAAGAAGTAACTAACACTGCTAAATGGAGCGCTATACATAAATTATATACCCCTGGAACTGATAGGTAAGATGTAAAACATCCTGAGGAATTCTGTATTTCTTCATTTAAAATCTTGCTCTATTTTGTTGGAGATAGTACTGACACAGAGAGAAAAGACACGCACATTAGAGCTGAAAAGGTGTATTTCATGAACAATAAACTCCATCAGCACAATTTACCATGGTATCCTGGGCTGATAGTTTAAGAACTCAGTAAAATACTCGGGCACGTTCAAGTGGGAATGGTGTCATTATAGCTGTGATGGTCCAAGAATGCAAGTGAGGGAAACGCGCAGGGAGCAGTACACGCCTTATCGTAGCTGCTGGAAAAAGCAGCGTAATTTCTCACCCCAGAGGAAAGTCCTTCCTGGGCAGAGGTCTCTTTTCACTGGGGAGGTGGGGACCACAGGCGCTCTGCAAAGAGCAATCACAGCAGGATCTGAGGGCCTGGCTCGGCACCACGGACTTTTTGGTGACTTCCATCTGATGGCGGATTTGTGGAGGTAATTGTGTCAGCCCACAGGAGCGCGATAATTGCTAGGTTATTGTTGCTTATTTTCATTGCGGTGCCTAGAAGGCTGGTGCTGGTATAAGAGGAAAGAGTGGTGATTAATGGCTTTATGGTGAAGTCAATGAGTGAAAACAGACTTTCAGTCCTTACGATGGGGAGGTCACCTATATGCTCCAGGAATCCAGCAGTTAATAATTAATTGAGAAACATAATTAAGTTAAACTTAGAAAAAATGTTCCCCCACCCTCCTAAATTGAAAGATTTCTGCTTCTATTTCAGACTGAAAGGAGAGCATTTGTGCTAGAACACCTGACCAATATCACTGCTGTTTGACAACGTTTTTAACCTGTTTTATACCTATATTGAAATAATTCTTCCTGGTATGTCATGAATTTGGCTTATTTTCCTAGTACCCCTGTTTCTTCTTGTTGATTTCCACACTCACAGAATTAAATACTCCAAAACACAGAGAAAATAACCAACACAATGAATCACAGAATCACAGAATGGTAGGGTTGGAAGGGACCTCTGGAGATCTAGTCCAACCTCCTGACAGAGCAGGGCCACCTTAGAGCAGGTTGCACAGGAACGCGTCCAGGCGGGTTTTGAATGTCTCCAGAGACGGAGACTCCACCACCTCCCTGGGCAGCCTGTTCCAGTGCTCTGCCACCCTCAAGGTAAAGAAGTTCCTCCTCATGTTTAGGTGGAAGAGTTTGTTTTAACTATCATGTCAAAGAAGCATGTAGCTAAGACTTTTTCAGATAAGGCATTCGTACAGTCAGTTCAACAAGTACAAAACAGTAACTCTGTCACTGTGATCAAAGGATTCTCATGAAGCCCATGCTCAAGTGGGCTCAATACAATGCTGGGAAACAAGAACCCATTGCTTGGAAAAAGTCACTTTTAAAAGGAGAAAATTCACTGTGTGTACTTGTAAATGAATTACGCCTGTCTTTTTAGGTGCTTATAGAGCCTTCACCTCCAGAATAGGTAATGTAATTAAAGTTAACCTGTGACCAAAAGCTGAAAATGTACTTTTGGATGGAAAGATAAAACAATCATCTGTAATGTACAATATATTGAACCAGATAACAGCATTTGCTTCAAAGCTCAAGGACACCTCGACATCTATAATTAGAAGGGCTCTCAAAGGGCAGAGACAGATTCTTTCAACTGAGATAGGTGACACTTCTTTTAAAACAGCCCCAACATGAAAGTCTGAATTCTTTTTAACCCTTTAAGGAAAGTAAGTGAAAGATACGTACAGCCAGTACTGCTTCTGACTTCACCATCTCAAAGCACATACACACCAGTGAAAAGTCAAATGATGCCACCAATAGCTGTATTTGAGGCCACTGCTTTAATTTTGAAGTCTAGTGCCGACAGAAGGAGGTTTCCAACCTTAATTTATTGAGGCATCTGAGCTTTTACAGTCTTTCTGGAATTACTTCCTCTCCATTCTTGAGCGTGCCAATAAAGATTTCCTTTTTTTTCCTAACTTGAAATACAACCCCCCCATGTCATAAAACTGATGGACTACAACAGAGGCTAATCCTGACCTTGGAGGAGGCAGCTTACAGAAGAAAACATCCATTTATTTAAAGGAGGGCCCAAGAGAGGCTGTGTCTCACTTCTAAACACTAAAGGGTGAGTGATGGACATCAAGGTTTGAATCCTGTACACAACAAGCAATATTGAAATGTCATATATTTTTCTCCTTCTGCTTTCCCTAAGTATTTTAAGCTTCTCCTGCATCTGGATAATGGAGATTGCCAAGGCTATACTTCCCTGTGTGAGTCAGATAGTGGAAGTACCTGTGAGCTTATAGTGGGATCTGCACCTTCGTGCAATAAAGTGAGATATCGTGACTTGAAAAAGCTCATGATTTTGATTATTGAAGTATTATCCCAGTATTATCTGCAGCACTGCCACCGTGGCACAAGAAATAAATTCATCATCTGCAAAGGGCATGTGATGCCAGCAGGTAAATCTGAAACAAGTTCCTGCAAAAACACACAGCGAAATCCTACCTGTCTTTCTGGAGGCAGGTTGATTTTAAAGCATAAAATAGATAGAGCTGTTTTAATATTAAACTGTTGTTATGCTTTTAATAATTAGACTGATGCTATCAACTTAACATAGTACAATAACGCGTGTTGACTTTATATATTATTCTTTTTTGAAGCTTGTACATTATGCTGCAGCATACTGATTGGACACAGGCAGTTTTGGCTAGCATCCAGGAGACTGCAATCTTCAAAAAATGTTTTTCTTAGTATGAATCGATAAGAAGTAGATTTTGTCTAGAACGGTGGAGACTCTAGAGTGGCAGTGTTGTAGCTCCAGCGGTCTAAGAGGGCATGTGAAGCAAGGCTTCTGGGGAAGAAGTAAAACTAGTCCTTGGGAAAAGGAGGCAGACTTTTGGCACAACAGCCCTTCTTTTGGGAACACCATCTCCTCTTCAGGTCCGAAATAGAAGCAACAACCCAGATGCTATATAAAGGTTGAGAGCAATTTCTCTGAGTTCAGTTTAATTCCATCAATCAATTAGACAAATCCGAAAGGAAACACAATTGGTGCCTGGGGAACAGAGTGGTATTTTAGCAAGGAAAGAAGTGATAAGGTCATTGTCTCCCATGGGACAGAGAACGAAAAAGACCACTGATTATCACCTGTGGAACACGCAGATACAGACTGAAATAAATTAAATTCTAGCAATTATCAGAGAATGCTAATATTAAACTGTACCAAATAGAAATAATTTTAATTGGCATATGATTAGTAAACAAACAATTTTATCACTGTAATGTAAGAAGCTGGTGAAAAAAAATAATCATTTGAGGGACATATTAAATTCTGAAGACATGATAAAGGTAATTGTGAAGTGAACTAACCTTTCTAAAGTTTTTTTTTTTTCCTGAGGAAGAGTTAGATCTCCTGCATGTGGGATACTACGTGGGGATCCTCACACTCTAGGGAGGTTGCTAAATCTCTCCGTTCTTTTCCAGCCAGTTGGAGGGACAGCTGGGATTAGCCTTCAGTACCCAAGGTATTAAAAATAGCTCTTTTCATCTACACCCATGCCATAAGGACATTTAATTATCCCATCAGACAGAAACCCAACTGGATTTCAATGGCATCAGTCCAAATGTCAGCCCAGGTGCTAGGGAGATGCAAAGAGGTGCTGGCTGGGGTTTGCTTTCTGCAGCTCAGTGCCAGGTGGTGAGGAGGGATCACTCATCCTCAGCCAGATCACCCCAGACCCAGGGGATTTCACACGGCATTTGCTGCTGTGCTCAAAGTTGCCAATGGTGGTCTGCAGGTGTGGTACAGATAGCATGTTCCCTCTGAAGCCCCTAAAATAAGGATAATAACTTCTGACGGGTCCTATGACTCTGTCACAGAGTGTACATGGGTTGGTAACATACTAAACAGATGGAGAAAAATTCGTCAGAGCTTGTCTGATGGACTTTAGCTTACACCATCTTAAGATGCTTTTTGAACAGAGACCTCCTGCATCGAGATTCAGTACAATATAAAGGCTGGATGCTTTTACAAATAGGTTTGAAATTATCTAACAGTAATGTAAGGGGCAGAAAAAAGGTAACAATACAAAATGAGGGTTTTTGTTCCAAAGAAGCAAAAGTAATGTAATAATAAAACCACCATTCAGTTTTGCACGCAGGTCTTCTTTTCATTCACAGACAAGAAAACTCTTTAGAGAAGGAAATAAGAATAATAAAATGAAAAACACACTA
Source organism: Rhinoptilus africanus (assembly GCA_013400135.1). Classification (NCBI taxonomy): domain Eukaryota; kingdom Metazoa; phylum Chordata; class Aves; order Charadriiformes; family Glareolidae; genus Rhinoptilus; species Rhinoptilus africanus. The sequence continues at coordinate 49,109 of VXBO01013142.1, forward strand.
GGCCACCTTTAAAGTCAGTTTTAATTGCAGAAATATCATATTTAATTGCAGAAATAGCCTGAACTCTGAGGATGGGTAATATGATCATCTTTTGCTCAAAGTAATTAGATAAATTCAAAAAGAGAGTTGATTAAAGGCATATGTGAATTAGTCTTTAGACTCTCTAAGAACATTCCCTGTCTGTGCTGTAAAGAAGCAAAGCATTTTTATGGAAGTGAAATAACACCAGGTCCCAAGATGTCACGTAAAGAGGAACTTAATTAGGAGTTAGGATGACTCCTGGTCCAACAAGACAAACTGGTCATGGTCATTCCAGGTGGGGCGGAGAAACTACTAGACAGAAGAAAAAGCCCATACCTTGCCAGTAATTTACACAACTATTTGCTAGCAGACTCTGAATTCATGAGGGTCTTTTTCTGCATCCTGGAAAGGTTAGAAACAGCTCCAGCGCAAACACAGCCCTGACAAATTTATTCTGAAAGTCAGTGGGTTTAACAGGGTAACAGTGGCATCAGGTCATATCCCTAACCATGTCAGAGTGGACTGTATGCAGCCTTTTCCATTATCCATCTGTCAAAAAAATAGGTGTCCTCAGTTGCTTGAGAGACAGATACAAAGCTGCTAATTTCACTAGCAGTAATAACAAGCAATGAACAGACTTTTCCTGGACCCTTCCTGAGCACTTCACTGACTTACTTCGCCTCAACGCTGTGCTCAGTCCCACATGACATTTCAGCTTTGTGCAAAAGAGCCAAGACACAGAGGAACATGCTTGTTATAAGATGGTTTAGAAAAGCATTAAAAACTGGATGTGAGCAAGTTTTTTCAGAGACTGACCATTTAGACAGATCTTGGCCCACCAAAGTGGGCCACTGGCTATGTTAGATGGTCAGAGAAGAGGTACTAATCATGCCTCCCACCATCATAATCCTGGAACCTCGTTCAAGGAATGGTCCACAGACAGGAGCAAAGGCCAGGAGGTTCTGATCTCAAAACTCTGCGTCATCTGGGCAGGCTGTGTGCCAGGAGCGGAGACAGAGGTCAAAACCAGCTTCTTGCTGCTGAGGGAAGTCTTGCCAGGAATGACAACTGAATATGGAGCAGCAGCTTCCAAGGAGGATGCCAACAAACAGGTCTGAATACCAATGATTTCCAGGGCTAGTGACTCACTCCAAGCGATGGGCATCCTGGCGTGAAAAGCTGTGGCACAAACCCCAAGAAGCCAGCGACTGCCTGCGGGACTGAGCGCTTCGTTCGTATTTATGCGGCAGCTGAAATCACTGTGCTGAGGATAACCACGCCGTTTGTTTCGGATGACTTGTTAAAGCAATATTCTGTTACTAACCGCGCTTCCAAGCGGATGCGGGAATCCAGTGCCACCATGTGGCTCCTTGGCCAGGAAGCCACGCTGGTGACTTCCCTGGATATGTGCTGGAGAAACAGAGGTCCCCAATGCTCTGCCACTGTATACAGGGGAGGAAGGGAAGGTCCCCATGTCCTCCCTCCTCTTCCCCTGCAAGCTCCCCTCTACCCAACTGAATCTGAAATTCCAGTGGCAGCTGGGTCCACATCCGCTGTCTGTTTGGTCCTGCCAAGGTGCACCCCTATCCTCACCAGACCTTATAGATCCTGATGTGGCCTCCAGAGAGACAGATGTGTTACAATGTGCTCTCCCGGCAGAGGGTAATGAGTAGCACTTCCCTAGAGGCAACACAGATGGAATGTTAGGCCTTTGTCAGTCCTTAGCACGCTGCCCAAGAGAAGCAGAAACCACTTTAACGTTGCTTATTCTTCCTTAGCTTCTTCTTGGAAACAGCTGAGGAATTATTGTTGAAATATTTCAAAAAACCCTACCTAAGGCAGAGGCAAGCACGGCAAACTTCAGCTTGAGCAATTCTCTGTAGCGATAAACCAATGAAAACAGGGCTAATGGCAAATATTAAGCAACCTTAGCCACAGGCAGTTTTACTAGCTCCAGCAGTAATATGTGGTGTTTTTTCCATAAATACTGCATTGAAGTGCTGTATCTCTCACTCTGCTGTTTTTCAGCTAGCAGCAAAACCCAAAGCAAAATTTTCTGTGTGCACGACCCTAATTGAAAGTAAATTAAATGAATTCTAAGCAGTGCCAATAATAGCTACTAGTTATTCTGCAGTAAAAATACCAATATTTTATCAGTGTTTAATAACTATGTTTTCCTGCTGTTTGCAATTGCAAGAAACTTCTTCCAGTAACAGCACAGTATTTCCCATGTAATTATTCAGCAGATCCCAAATGAGCAATATATAAAAAACACGCTAAACAAAATTAGTGAAATGTAGTTGTGCTGCAGAGAAACAGATATAAAGAAGGAGCTCTTTCAGTTTCCCACTGGTGACTTTGCCTTAATCTCACTCCTGGTGAAAGTCTCTTGCAAGAGTTTCAATTCAATAGTTTTCACTGTCACTGACAAATGGAAAGGAAGATATAGTGGTGGAGAGCATCAAACAGTTTCTAGGGAATATACTATACGCACTTAGCATCTTTAATATTTATCATTTATAAAAATAATTTGTAATTTTTTTCCATCTATGCATTGCCTGGGAAAAATATCGAAACCATTTATACAAAACCCCTGCATCTCTGGATGCAAGTATCCTGAAATTGCAACTAGATTTTTTAGGTAAATTATGATCAGATAATATGTTTATCAAGAATAGTTCTATTCAAGTATTTTTGGAAAAGCCAAGGTTTTACAAAAAAATGAAAGGCTGATGCTTCAGCTGGCCTATATTCTCACTCTAGTGTCTGGATTAATGGTACACTTCATGTGCCCTTATGTTTTACGAGATTTGTCAATTTAAAATGAGAAGAGTTAGCAATGGTTTCCTCATGAAGCTATCCAGGAACAAAATTCCTAGGTTTCATTGGCAGAACAAGCAAAGAAAGTATTGGTATTGTTGAGCCTGCACTCATGTGTTCCCAGCTCGCCCGGAGCTCTCTCTTTGCAGAAGACCAGAAGGGCTCATAGCAAAGGAGACACTTTCAGTACGTGGCCTCCTTGGGTAAGTGGTCTTCTTCCTTCAGTGATTTGGGAGTTTGTAATATCGGAATCTCCATCCTTGGAAATACTCAAATCTGGCTGTTTCTTCAACAGTGTAGCAAAAAGATTTTCTTTGGTTGCTGCTGAACAAAAATACTGAGAAAAAAACCCAACCTGAGCGTTGAAAGATTTTGTATTGACAGAGTATCTCCCAAGCTGAAAATAAAAAATAGATTCATTCTGGTTTATTGAATATTCCTCAAACACTAGTTAAATGTCAGTTCAGCCCCAAACTGTATTTCTCCTTTATGGTACCCTGCTCTGTTTAGAAGGAAGCCAAAGGATCTTATTGTTTCTCCTGGTGAGCCCAGACTACGTGAGAGAATGGAGATTTATGCAACTCCCATGGACTAACATGCTGATGAAGAAACAGCCTTTTATACCAAAATCAGTCTTACAGAACTTGCCCATCCAATTCCAATTAGAGGTAGGAAAATTTTAATGAAACAAAACCATGAATATTTGAAAGACAATAGCCTGCTGGTAAAGTATTTTAATTCAGCTCTTCTGCTTCTCATTTTTTGCCTACCCTCCAGCCTTTGCTAGTGCCTCTCTGAGGGGACTCAGAGATGCACGAATTGTAGTCTCCCCTCCAAGCACTGGCTACGATTTCCTCTCAGCCAGCTGCGGTCAATAGACTTGCTGGGGATACAAGCTCCTTCTTGCACAACACCACTCATGAGGTCTTGCCAGAACAACTAGACTTATCCCTCACCACTCCATAGTCACTGGCACGGATTTCTAGTGAGTCATTGCTGCCAAAATAATCCTAAATAGTAGCTTACACCTACAGCTATAAAAGGCATTTTCACTTCAGTGACAATGCCATAGTTTTGCCCTTAATTTTATCAATCATTTCCACAGTAAATACTATGCAGTACAGATAGAGTTTGCAGTCATGATCAAATGTTGTTTTCATAGGTGATACTAATATTTAAGGCTGAAGCTCTAAGTACACAAGCCTGTTAGACGTCTCAAAGCACAGATAGTGCCTAGGGAGATTTATTAACTTGTCTCAATATGGTAGGTGCCTAACTTCCACAGAAATCAGGCAACTTAGGTACTTAGCCTGCTTAGCTGTTTTGATACACACTCCTCAGTGCATACCTACGTTGGCAGGTCTCTAGATACATTTAAAACCTACTCCATTAAAGCATAAATTTCCTTAGAACCACTTGAACTTTGCCTATGCTAGGACTACCTCCTGAAGGATATGTAGGCATCTCTCTGCTCCTTCACCCCTTGAAAGCCATGTGGAATTACATATATATCATTCTGTAGCCTTCAGAGTCTGGGCTCTTGTGCGTGAATCAGATTAGAAACTGGAGCTTCTTTATTAGACTATATCTGGATTTTTTTCAGTTAAAGCAAGCAGACTACAAAAATGACTCTAGTATTCTGATCCACTAGCAGAAAATTAGCTAGAATGTACAGAAATATATAGTTACGAATAAAAGTCAACGAAGAAGAAAGATTCTATTATACACCAAAGTGATCATAAGCACTAACAGTTACTTGCTTTAGGCTCTTTTAACCACGTTTTCCTATTCTGGTTTTCATCCGTTAATTTAAAACAAGTGTGCATTTTCTCCACTTGAGTCTCTTCAGTTATAATGGTTGCCATGGTTATCACAAGGACAATTTAAATGTAAGGAATGCACAAAATTGATTTTTAGTGGTTCATTCTGGAATATACTTAAAACTCTTGAAGCCCATGGATGACAGATCTGGTTAATGAAAGCTCTTGGCTCAGTCACGTTTCATGGGTTTGTTCACACGGACAACTGAGAGACTAATGGTTAGGGCACATTCCTGACAAATAGAAACCTGCATCTGGCCCTTAAACTGGCTGTGTGTTTTACACCAAAGAGTTATTGTGGGATACAACCCAACAAACAAAAGAGGAGATATAATCCTGGGAACAGGCACGAGAGCCTAGGACTCTCTTCTCCTTGGTTACTACTTGTACCAGGCACATTCTTACCGAAGGCAGAATTTATTACTTCTGCCTCCTCAGCTGTGCCTACTTTCCATTCAGTGTACCTTACAGGTTGAAGAGGAAAGCGTTATAGACCAGGCTGGGGGGGAAACCAGGCACTTGACTAAGATGCCTAAAATAGAGTCATCTGGCATTTCTCTCTGCTGGCCTTCAAAAAGTGCCCAGCCATCCCTCTGCTTAAACTTAACCTGAACATTTCCTTTAGGAGGACTCCTTTACAAGATGCCTATAATTTAGGTGCAAGCTTTACTTACATCTCTTGTAAGATTCGGCCCTAACTGCCAGATGCCCCTGTGCAGACCCTGCTAAAGGTGTTTTCCTCTCCTCCTCCTCCTCCCCTGCTTGCCTCCAGCTCTGCCCCATAGCCCTCCATGCCTGTGCTCATGGGCAGCATGAGCAGCAGCAGGACTTACAGAGGTCTTACATTGCCGTGAGGAACACACCAACTCGAATCAGCCCCACTGTAGGCATTCCCTGTTAGACTCCTTTCAAGTCTCCAACCTCATCCCTGATTTCTGTCTTTGCTTTTATTTTTTGTTAACAAAACCCATTAAGCTGGGAACACTGAAATCCCCACTGAGCCTTTTGCTTTTCCAGAACTGCCATATTCAGCCTGGCACAGCTGTAATGAGAGTTTCAGAAACACAAAATCAAGCCAATGTAGTGAATTCCCATTGGAAATGATCACTGGCATCTATTAAGTTTAACATTATCCTCTGTCCAATATGAAATCTCTTGGCAGAAATGTTCTAAACTTGTCTTCACTAAATATATTAGCAGAGATGGGGGATAACCCTTGCTAATAAATAGACTGCAAATACTCCATAGTCTGCCTGCATCTGAAAAGAACAAAGGAAATAGAAAACTAATGGAAAAAGAGGAGAAAAGCAAAAGGAAGAGAAAAATAAAAGAAAAAAAGTGTTTACCTGTTCTATTCAGGATCTTTTTTTCTCTCTCAAGCCCAACTTGTACAACTTCAAAATCATTTAGCATGCATCTTGATGAGGTCGCATGAGATGAATTCCAACTTTTAGACCAAACTAAGGGTTTGTGCAGGCAAGACCTTCAAGATATGTGGGCTCACGAGTTGCCCTACTGGCTTATACGTGATCTTGGCCAAGTCACTTGCCTGTGTTTCAGCCTTGCTTGCACTCTGGCAAGCAAGTATAACTACAAGTATAACTAAGCAAGTATAACTACAGCTAATTGTTTTTTGGAACTAGGCTTATTCATAGCATAATCTGAAGATTGCTCAATAATTATTTTGCTCATTATTTTGCTTTTGGGGAAGATAGAGATAAGGGACAATTTTCCACTGGGAAAAAGTCCAACATACAGACTCAGACCAAGCTGACATTAACCAATCTGATAGTAAAGCTTCAGTAGTCCCTTGGGATTCCCATTTGTCCTGTTTCCCCAGGAGAGGACACCTCTGGAGACACAGCATGCAGGCCACAGTGGTCAGTCTGAGGAGTCGTGTGATTCACAGGGTGGCCCAAGGACAGGCAGAGGCTCCAAGTCACTGCAGGAGGTGTCACTGAGGACAACGAAGGGATTCATAAGATCAGTTCCATCGCAGGTGTAAAGACGAAACTTTCCAAACTCACATAATTTATGTCACTTTGGAATTTTTCATGCTGATTTGATTTTCTAGCCCAAACAAAAAGCAACAAGGAAACATCTGATTTCCCAGAAAGAACATTTTTTCTTTCTCTCCTAATTTTCTCTTATATCACTTATTTCTTCTCTCCTTGTCCTACACCTGCAAAACTTTACGCTAGCTTATAGGCTTTCTAAGGAATTCTGTAATCCTGCATGTTATAGCACAGTAATGCTTTCATCTTGGCTGGAGCTTAGAGAAGGGATGCCAAAAAAAAGGGGAAAAAAATATTAAAAAAAAAGAAAATTGAAATTACTCGGGTATTGAGCCAATCTGGAAAGGGAGAAGGAGATACACTAAACTTAACAAAAATCCAGGTGTACAGAACAAGCATATACTGCCTTGATTGAAACCCAGAAACATTCTAATTGTTACAGAATGCTAATAGCAAAATCACTGGTTCCTTAAGTGAACATTTTACTAAATCACAGGCATTTGATTTCCTCTCATGCATTTCAGTAGCATGCATTGCCTGAAAATAAAGCCGTAAAAGAACTGTGAAGATTCTGTTTACCAAAAAAAAGATTTGTTGTGACAATTAGAGTCTTTTCAAAATGATATTTTAAAATATTATCCATCAGCTAAGCACAGAGAAAGCACATAATTTGGCACTAATTTGCCCCTAACTCAAAAGGGAGCACACATTTCAGTAAACTGTCTTAAGCAACCTTAGCAAGGGAATTTAAAGGAGCTCCTCGTATGACTAAGGGCCTGGAAAGATCTGTCACTTTGGAAATCCCAGGGATGCAATATCCATGTATTTCTAATCAGAGCAACTTCATTAATGCATTTTTGGAAGAACTGTAACTGATAAACTGATAATTAACCTGTGGAATTGATTTTGATTTTAGATGATCACCCCACACATTGTTAGGGCCATTTGACTTAGGGACAGACAACTTGTCTGCAATTTGGAAAAGCAGAATTGTGGACCAGAATGTTTTTCCTAGAGTGACTCTGGAAGGTTCAGGTTATTTATCTATGATACGACCTTCATGAATTAGAACCCTTTTTGATTTCACTTTATTCCTCTGACTGCGCAATTACAATATCCTTGGTCTTTCCGCTAAAACACCGGACTGGCCTTCAAGGCAAACTTGGTTCCCAGCCTGCCTATGAATTTCCTCTAGACAAATCGTGCTTGCTAAAGGACAACCTCATTCCTTATCTTGCTTCCATATCGAAAATTATGTGGTAGTTACCCTCCCCCATACAGCCATCAAGTCTTGGGAGCTGTTCAGACACTGTAATGACAGACACCTCCATTTCAATAAGGTTAAGCATTAAGTATTCAGCTAATGGGACTTTTCAACGAGTTCAGTACAGGCATGAGCTGGCATTCACTGTTTGCTAACCGGTCTTCCATCTCCTCTGTCCACAAAGCCTTAAAGATTGAGCTGGCCTTGCTTGATTAAGAAAATGGAGTTATTAATGTATGGGGCAATGTATGCCCTGAGAATATTGGTACAGACAACATAAACACTGAGAGCTTAAAGGGACAAGCTTTGGAGGAGTCAGGTCTGTATTTGGCCTGAAACTGCCAGTCCACAGCAATAAATGGCCAAATTCCCAAATAACTTCAGAAGAGCATCTTTTTCATCTCAGAGCTCAAATTCAGAGCTTCAATGAATTTAGAAAATTCATTGAAGATACACAAACTATTACACATTATTTCCCTATAAGTGGAAGTTCAGCTCTTAATCTTTTTATAAACCTAATTCAAATGACAGTTTTAGTGGAGCTACACCAACAACTGGAAAACAGAACAATGAGATTAGACCCTTTACTTTGTCATAAAATGGGCAATAAATAAAGCCTTGTGAACTGTGTAAGCCAGTCCAATAAAAGTGCTGCTGTGCAGAAGATTGGTAAAACTCTAGCAAAAGCACAGGAAAGATAAATGCGAATCAGTACAGGCATCTCAGTTTTGAAAGTCTTATAGCAGTGTAACTTATATTTCAGTAATATAAAAATATATTTAATCAAATTACAGAAAACTGTTTTATGAAAGAATGTTGTGTTGTGTTCTGATTCTGTTCTTCAGCTGAGTACTTTGCTTCCATAGGGTACTTCCACACACAAGAGACAATTGCTTTTTTTTCAACCTTTACGCAAATTCTTTCCCATCTTTTATCATAAGAAAAAAATTCGACTTCCCTCTTTTAGATTTACAGAAGGTTTTTCACATCTCCTGAATAGCAATTGATCTGATCAATGATGGCAGGCTGCTTCAAGGACACTGACCCACGTGTGACTGGAAGTCTGGCATCATGTCCCCAGTCCTTCATTCTCACGCTACCATTTCCCCATGCTTTCTCACAAATGTGGGTATCTCAAGTATCTTGCTAAAGAGCAAATCTTACACATCTAGATTTATCTTAATTTTCTGTAAACAGTCATTCCCACTGGCTGTGTTTGCTGCTCTGCTGGGCTGTGTCATATCACAGCAGGCCCCAAAGTGCTTCAGCTCCATTAGAATGAGTTCAGTCATGCACAGGATTTGGGGAGGAAATACTTACTGAAGTCCCTCCTACTCCTACCAAAAAAAAAAAAAAACCCCACAAGAAAAAAACCCCAGTGCCTGATTATCTGCTTGCACAGCCCCACAGTCAGCTATTTTATGGCAGTATCTTTCACCTAAAGTGACTTCTGAACCCTAGATCTGTTGGGCAAATTTGGATGCCCAAACATTTCTCTACATGTTTCTGAATATTATATTCACATTATAACTAAAAATTTTTATTTTAATATTGACTTTACATTTTGACTCCTCTTCACCTTAAGTTCAAAACTGCTCCTTTGTTCTGGTAGGGAATTGCTTTTTCACAGCAACACCCTGAGGCACACTGAAGTAACAGGGAAATCCAACCTGGCACGCTCCTCTCTGCACTCCTTGCTTGCCAACAGAAGTCAACAAAGTGCTGCTGCTGGGAGGCCAGCTGAGATGAACCAGCTGTAGCAATGCCCAAATTTAGGGTAGTGCTGCTGCCTATGGGCTGGAATGTTTTTCTAAATGAGCATCCAGAGTTTTGGGATGGTTATCTGAAGGTTGTAGGTCCAGTTGGTATCCTCAGAGCATCATGATTGCTCTTCTCTCCATGGGTGACCTACCCCAGGAAGGAGTCCATGCTTTCAAAGCATCAAGGTAGCAGGCTTATGCACTATAGCAATTTTGTTGGCCTACCCTGACAGACAGTGCCATCAACTTGCCTGGTAAATCCTTATATGATGCTTGGTCCACAAAGATATAACAGATGAGAATCTTTCTGAGAGATTAATTTCCCAAAAAGAATGTACGCACTTTGTTCTGTGTATTTTTTGGGCCAACAAGGGATGAAAATTAAAGCACAGAAGTTTTATTAATTCCCATTCTTCCTACAAAAAAACCCCCAAACCCCCACAAAACCAAACACAAAACAACCCACAGAAAAACCATCAGAAAAGTAAAGTTCTTATACAAATAATTTCATAAATATAAAAGATTATATTTCTGCTTAGCAAACACTCAAATACTACAGAGTAGGTATGTTTACATACTAAACAGGAATCCTATCTGTGTTTAGGATCCAGAGAGGATCTAGTATACTGTTGACAAAAGGATGAAAGAATCTTAGAACAAAATGAACATATCTAAAGTGGGAAATGAGATTTATGTGTGAAAGTCAAAGCCACAGTCTCTCCATTTTAATCAAACTGCATTTGTGGGAAAAATACATCCCAGTACTTAGTTCACACAGAATTCAGCAGGTTTCTAAACATATACATGGGAATCTGCTTACATAAACTCCTGTGCAGAATATGAACACAGAATAATAGGAATAATAGATTTCTATTCATAGTACTGAATCGCTGATATTGAGGGAAATCAGTGCAGTGCAGTTTCTTTTTCAAATACAATTCAGTGGTGTCAGTAAACACCATTCCAAACTCATCATGAATTTTTCTGCCCAAGGCTGCATGGGGGAGGACAACATCTATTTTCGTTCTATCTACAATTCTTAAAACCAACATTGTAATTAAATGATTCAGATATACTCAGTCTTGGAGCAATTATTTTTCCCAGTGCTTCAGAATAATGTTTCAAAATCCCAACAGAAAGCCTCCACCCCCGTAAAAATGTAGGGGTCCCACTGTATATGACACCAGTAAAAGTCTGAAGTCTAGCAGCCTCCATGCTCTCTCCAGCAGAAGCTTTCTGGGTTTATTTGCCCTAGAAGTTGTCTCTACTCCCAGCTTTCCAATACAGGCATGCCAATAGGTAGGCTCTCCTCCTCTGGCACATGGTTCCCAGGTAGAATTAGCAGAGAAGTCACCAGCAAACATACTTCTACTGATTTCCCAGCCTCTGCTTAACCTACCAACACCATGCAATCAGCCACTCAAGCTTCTTGCTGTTCCTGTGGTTCTCCTGCCCCTTCTCTTGTGAGGTGTCACAAGGATGTACATCTGTAGATCCTCAGCTTTGACAGGGAACTGCCACTTGGGAACTTTCAGCTCTTGCCAAGGGGCTCTCACAAAGATCCTCACACTGTACCTCTTGGGAAAGCCCGAACAGTACTAAGAAAGACCCCAGCAGATTAATTCCTTCTACAGCTTTTGAAAGTATCTGACTTTCTTACTGGCTTTTTTCCTTTCTGTCTTTATTAACTTCACCTTCTAATTAGGTCCCATGAAGATGCATCTTCTCATTTTACTTAAAAGGTTCATTGACCCTCTGGCGTACTGTTATAACCCAGTAACCTGTGAGTATAGTAATTAGGACATTATAAAACATTGAGTTGATCTGTACATGTTCCACATTCAGAGGAAGAGACGTGTGCTGCATTGCAAAGAGAACTGGCTGAAGCAAGACAAGTCCAAAGTGAAGCACAAAGTAATATTTTAAAAGAGAAAGTGGGGATTATTCACGGGAAGAAGAGATTGATTGGAGCAACAAGCTTCAAAGAGAGATGATAAGGGTAGCACTGAATTTACTTCAAGAAAGCTGCAGGAGCAGGAGGTAATAAAAAACAAGGAAAAGACAGGAGAGGGAAAGGTAGCAATCACTCATTGACGTTTGTAACATATTCCTACTGCGTCAGACTAACTGTTACAGAGCACATGGCAAGAAACCAGTCAAGAATCAGCTCTTGTCACAGGCTGCTCCTAGTGTGACCTGTGACACGAAGATGGACACAAACTGTCTTCCCTACATTCATAAAAACAGTAATATAACTCCACAGGGGGTTATACATGCAAATTCAACAGCCACAACTTCACCATCAAGAAAATCACAGCACCTTTCCTAAAGTGTTTTTCATGTGAAGACAACTGGCTCATTTTATTTTTATTTACTATTACATTGCTTTCCAGTCAACAAAAGAAGTAGAAAGTGTCAAAATGTCTGACAACACCAAACACCAAGAGAGAGATGAAACTGCAGACGCAAGCCAGTGCCATACATCACTGCGAGTACAAGGCAGGATTTCAAGCACTCGTTTCAGACATCCCTGAATTTTATGTGGTTTATGAACCACATCCTTGGCTTTTTAATCAACGCAGATATAGTGCCTTCAACGGCAGTACACTGCTGAATATACATGTACTAATGCACAACATGACACACTAAAACAAGTATATCATGCTTAGATCTATGTCAGTGTAAAAGCGTGTACATGGAACTGTACCTAATTGAACCAATGGAGAACGTAGCTCATTAAATTGCTAGATTTAATGACAAGATTGTTAACAGCAGAGAGATATCTGCAAAATCCTTTGGATCATCCTGGATTATCTCTTCAGCTTTTCCTCTTACATAATTTTTAATTTCCTTGGCAGTTAATCCTGTTATAGAGGAGGTTTTGAGCAAACACTTTAATTTCTGCATTTTCTAAGTGGTATATAATGTGAATTGATTTCCATGATATCCTTTTTCCCTTGTGCCCCTCTGCCGATTAAGCTCTGCAATAATATTATGTAATGGAGCCCACACATCACCTTTCCCTCTTTTATAAAACAGTCACATAACACCACATACTTCTACAAGCACCTCAGAAAAATGCCTTGCTGCTTATAAAACCCGCACATCATTTTTTTTTTTTAATTTTATTTTTTTATTTTTTCCACACAGATCCCGATCTGCTTCTTCAACATCAGTTATTTATCCCTGTAGCGGCCTGAAAAAATAGGCAACGTTAGTCTCGCTTGTAAATCCTGAATAAGTGATGTTAACGATTACAGTTTACGAAACCGTTACTGCAGGAGATGAACTCAAAGTTCATCAATGAAATAAAGTGTGCCTTAAAGTCTAGTGCTATTCCTATTAATCAAAGCTTTTCCACTTTGTAGAAGCAGGCACACTTTGAGAGCATACATGTCTGGGGAACTCGGCTTGCTGTAACTCCAGAAACATTTGTCTTCCCTGAAGAATCGTGCAGCCGAAGGGAATCCATCAGGTATGGTATGACCTGCAGTGAAAGCGCTGGGATCCAGACCCCTGACTTAGGTGCACACCTTCTACCAGGAGCGTGGCTGTGAAGCTGATCCCTTAAAGCAAAGACCTTCATTTCATGTTTGGCCAGTAGAAAAAGCTCATGGTGATGCACAGACAAATTTTAATGCAAGTTCAAACCCTTTCTTCCTCTTTTTTATTATAATTTTTTATTTGCTATTCTTCATTATATTAGAAGACATGGTATAACACCATGATATCCTTAGTGCACCTACTGGTTTGAAAGGAAGAGGTTTCTGGAAGGCATGGTTATCCCAGTTTTACTAGATATTGGACTACTGACCATATTCTTTCTCTCAAACATCTTTATCAACCATACTTTGTTTTTACATGTGGTAGGAAAACCTTTTTCTCTAGATGGTGACCATAATATCCAGATAATGGATGGGATGTTAATTCTGGCATTCGTTTGTTTAAAATGTAGTTCATGCCAATGACAAACATACCTCAAAAGATACATTCCAGGCAAGGGCTGTGCTTGTGTGGATCCCAGGACTCCGTCTCTCTCCTACCCAGCCTTTCCACAATCGGCATAAGAACTGATGTATGTTTCCATTTTGTTTCCATATTTTCCTTTTTGTGAACCAAAAAGGTTCACAGGAAGCTTTAGAAAAGTCTTCCTAAAAAAAGGTTATGCAATGCAAGACTTTTTCTGCTCATCCAGATCTGATCCCTAAACACTGCAAAATCTTGCAAATAATTGGAACTACAGGAGCCAACTCCTGTTTAAGCTGTCAGAAAAGATTGGGAAGCACCTGCAGAGGAGTGAGGGCATTTGGAAGCATGTCAGAGGGATTAAATAAGGAATAAGAGAATTGTATGGGTCTTTGAAGGAGATTGCACAGAGAAGAAAAGAACAGAGAGGAGAAGACAGCATAAATAATGTTTCAAAGCTGGAAGTGTCATAATCAGGTCAAAAGGAAAAAAAAAAAGATGGCTTTAGCAATCTCTGTGCGTATAGCTTGAAGGGAGATCAGAGAGCCTGTTGTTATCATAGACAAGGAAGGATGTAAAGGGGTCTGGAGAAGGAGATATAAAATTGTTTCAGACTGGGTTTCTCATTGTAGCGCTTAGGGCTTCAGTGTTCTAGCCTTACTTCAGAGCATCATCATAAAAATATAAGCAGCATTCACAACCATTTCTGCTCCTCCTTTTTTTCCAAACCCACATTTCACCATTTAAGAAGTCATTTGTGGTGGATACAAAGACTACAGCTGTATTTATAGAAGTGAGTTGTTGGTCTCTTTAAACTGCAGGTGCAACAAAAAAGCTATCCTTGAGTTTCTATTCTCCATTAGCCTTGCCAGCACACATAATCTGTACCAGTTTAGGAAAACATCCCTTTTTATTTGGCTGTACGTAGTGAAGGAGGAGAGGAACAGGTAGCAACAAGCTTGTATCTCTCTTAGTTTGGGATTTGTGCCAGCTGCATTGTTTATACTTAGGCTTGGTTTTCTGGCATTTTCTCCTTAATCATGTATCTCTATTAACACACACACACACACACACGTTATGAGAAGAATACAAGGTTAGGTTTACAAGTCAGCTACTCAAATGCACTGGAACACCAAAACCCAGGTTGTCTTCAAAAGTTTTTATCAGTGGGCACAGAATTGAAGCAACACCTTTCAGAGCCACCCTGGTATGTAATCTCCCTGGCTAAAAAATAACTGGTGGTTGTATTCTATACGGACCAGCTACTGCCAGGGAGAAAAATGTGGCTTGGGTTTTGCAAGTATTTGTTGGCTGCTCTTAGAGTCATTCATCCTTGCACTGATATCCTGCCTAAAAGATCCAATCCAGTCCCACATTGCTCAGAAAATCCTGACACTGTTTAAGTTAGATCATCAGCAAAAAAATACCCCAACAAATTTAACTGCAGCACGCTACTGATTGAAATTCACCCTGAAGCAAATGTTCTTGAGTGAGCTTTTTCAGAGCTCCTGTGGTCAACAGTAAACCATGTTTATGGACTCTGACCATAGATGAATTTCATGATATGTGATATTTTTTTTTTTTTAAAAAAAAAGGAAGCATGAACTACTGTTTGTTCAGCATGTCTACAGTCCCACTTCTGGGAGCCAGCATAGTCATACCAATATATCACTGTCACTGTTTGAAAAACAGGTCCAAATTTACAGCAGGCACAGAGCCCTAAAATAAACATATAACAAACAGTTCTGGGAGTAGTAGAAGCAGTAAAGCCTGATTTATTACAGATGAATTATGGCTGAATTTGCTAACAAACTAAGCTCTGACCAATGCTTTTCCCTCGGTTGAAACAGTCAAAATACCTATTTCACATCGGTGGCAGGCTTAGTGCAACTGGGGGTGAGCTTATGTCAGTCTGTCCCTTACTGGTCCCTCTGTTTTACCCAGTCACTTATCAACTTCAAACCTGTAAGAAAATGGTGTACCTAAGTCCTCTAGCTCCATGCCAAATACAGCAAACAAGCTTGAAAGTTGTTGGAAGAATTACATGTGTATGTGTATTCTCTTCACACAGAGAACAGTGGGAACAACAAATCTTGGAGCTATGCAGGAAACTGGAGATTTTTTTCATCATTTTCCAAGAACTGACAAAATTTTCCTTCCCTAAATATCACTGCAACATCTCCTGATTCTGTAGATCATACCTGAGCTATTTTTAGGTCATAGAAATATAAAATGCAAATTATAACATGAGGGAACTTCAAATACCCTAGTGAGAAATAACTGTTTATAGAGGAATGTGTCAAAGTCAGCCTTTGATGCCACTGGCTGCTAATAACACGTTTATGAAGCAGAGGCACACACACTCTGCTGTGGGGCACTTGCATTGGAAGCTTCTGGGTCAAACAATTAAAGGTCTTTCAACTTGGTTTTCACTTTGTTTCTTAAATGCCTTAGTGAGAATATCCAATATAAAAAATCCTGGTATAGTTGATATGATTTCTCCAGTTCACAGGAGGTATGTGCAAAATGATGGCACATTCCCACAAGTACAGTTTACACCATGGGGAACAAACAATTCCAAAAGTCAATGGTAGTGAAGACAAAGACCTCCTAATGTGAAGTACCAGAGGTGAAAATTACTGGGGAAATAAGCAAGGGGAAAAAAAGAACTGATAAGACAGATGGAATAACCCCAGACTGCTGAATAACCTACAGCAATTTTCACACCCCTCAGAAATGCAAACTGTTCTTTGAGTGAATGTGGTCATGTAGTATACCTATTGCTGTTCTATCAGCCAGGGTGAACACAGATTTCAACCCTATGAAGACTGTGTTCTTTCAGGGCACTCACCAACATGTTAGAATACCTGTTCTGTTTGTCCTGTCCTGTCCTGTTCCTGTCCTGTGCTATCCTACCCTACCCTTCTTACAACACAATTATCATTGCATGTTGTCAAAATCTTTCAGCTGAATTTTGTATAACATGACTCAAAACGGTCACATGCAGTATTCACAAGTTTTCGACAATTATTTTATTCTCCAGAGAATGTTCTCCTGAAAATATAAACTCACAAATTCATATTACACTGACTGATTTATATTTTAAAAAAATCAGGAGTGTTTCACAAAATATAGGGTAAGTCTTTACATTCCTGAAACAAGAGGACTCAATTAGACAGAAGGTAGCTCTCAGAGTTGTGGCTGGTCTCCAGAGTTAGCATTCCCAAAGCCATTCCTACAGCCAGAAAATCCTAGCTGGTAGGTTTTGGTGAATTTTTGTAGATCAGACACCAACAACAAATTTTGAGCCTGACTGCCTCAATTAAACCAACCCATTATTTTGTGTGTCCATTATCTTCTTAATTTCAAGGGGAAGCACTGAGTGTAAACTGGACATTCAGAAGCATCTATGGATCTGATCTCTAAACTGGACATTTAGAAGCATCTATGGATCTGATCTCTAGTGACAAGGGCTTATAAATTAGAATTGTGGTTTTTGTGAAAGGTATCTGAAAGCTGCCCCACAAATCAAAATGCCATTATGTGCTTTTACTCTGCAGTAACTGCTAGGGAGGAATACTATCCATTTAAAATTCAATATTTGCTGTTGTTTTAAAGTTTCAGAGCTGTGTAGTTCCTGACCTAAATTTATTCAACCTGCAAGTCCTAATGACACATAACACAAAGTCGTGTGACCCTTTAGAGCAGACCTCAGGGTCCTGGTGTTACAACAGGGACACAAAAAGATAACTACAAAACGAAATAAAGAGCTCAAAGTTAAATTTTCTCGTTCAAGATCAATAAAAAGATTTTATTTGAAGAAGTTATTGCCCATTTCTATGAATAATGAGGCTGCTGACAGACAGCCTAAGAGATATGTCCCCCCAGGCAGTGGTATAGAACTAAAACCACGTGAAAGAGACTACAGTATAGTAATTAACCAGTAGACCTCCAACTTCTCATTAACAGTCTCCACTGAAGTTTCAGTAATTCCTAAGTATTCAATAATAAAATAGAACCCACTTCAGAGATCCAAGCAACAACAGATTAATCCAGCAAACTTCTTCACCTAGTGTGAGGACTGAGTTTTAATCCTAAATCTGAAGAGGCTTAAGGAGGAAAATGCCATAAACGCAGAAGGGCCAGGACAAAACCAAAAAACCCCAAAATCCAACAAAACAAAAACCATTAAGGCAAGGCAAGGCAAATATTTTATCATATGGTCTTGAAAAAACTACAGGGGTTGGATTACCATCTACAAATTACTGTCTTTTCAGTCAAACATCCCTGAAATGTTTGATTAATTTTTTAAATTTTAACTTAACACATAAAAAATAAAGGTTTTGTTTAGTGGACCAGCAAAACCACTAAATACACTGAGAAGTTCTGAAGACACCATTTCTCCAGTCAGACACCAGGAAGCCTGGCTTTCAATTACTTTGCATCTTGTGGTGGACAAAAATTTCAGTTGTGTAATGTCAGGGCCGAAATATGAGCTTATTAGACTTATTACCACTTATTAGACACAAGAGGAGGAGGGGACAGGCAGAGGAGGTAAGAAGGAGAAGACATGCATAAAAGTGCCTGACCACCCTCTCCCAGATTTCTCCAGCATTAGTGGACATCTGAATTTCTCTCCCTCAAAACAGGTCTCTCCCACGTGGACCTCTGTGAACTTTGTTAGAATTAATATCTCTGAGTACTCTGCTGCTCCATCAGATACCACTGAGTGGATGAAGGCTGCAAAGTTACTGAAGATGGGCAGGACGTGTGTACATGAACCACTACGGCATAAACCTTTTCCTTTGGGAAACCAAATCCTTTGACATATACTTTATATGGCACACAGTTATTTAGTCATGAGAAAGTGATGCAAGACAAGAAGTAGTCCTCTTTGGGAGCAAAATAAATAGTCTTGTAGGAAATTTTATAGCACGCTCAACCTTTGTATATTTTCCTACAAAGCCCTGTGTCCTTTGAAAGAAAAAAATCCCTAAAAATACCTTTCTTTTCTTAAAAGTTTCACTTTTTTTCTTCATCATGGTGTTTCAAGTTCATGGATAAAAAAAGATAGCCAAAGGCAATGCAGAGCAATAAGTCTGTGCAGGAATGTTACTGCTTATGTCCTCCACTTTGAGGTTTAGCGTTACATCTTTCCAAAAAAGAAAAGCAATTCTAAAAATTTTAACATTCAAAAACCAGTCTACACACTACAAGAGCTAGTAAGAATGCATTATTCTGGGTTTGCCATAAATTAGAGGGCTATAGAAAAATTAGTTTCTCCTTAACAAGGGATACAGCCATATTTTGCTATATTGAGTCAGGATAACCCTAGAAGGGCTCTTCATCAGTTATTCTGCTGATGAAATGCTATTTATACAAGGCAGTGAAGACCTAAGAAAACCACAAAGGTCTCAAAGAAACATAAAGACAGAAACCTCATGACTGTACTAGAGTTGTCCTCTCAGCTGCTCAACGTAAGTTTGCACATTACTTTTCTCTATTTCAGTCTCGGTGCCAGGGATTCATTCAATGCATGGAAGTATGAAGATGAACAGTGGCTTTTCTCACCTTTAAAGAAAGAAGCTCCACAATGAGCAGATATTCTGCCTGATGCAATGACAGTGAGGGAGATCTGAGTTTTAAGCTCATTTCTCCTGTTCCAAAGGAGCTGCAAAACTTTCTATAGAAAGTGGGGAATTTTTCAGTACAGGAGAATCAGTGGCTTATGTCAGTTTAAATTCAGTATCTATTTTTATTTTTGCCCATATTTCAGAAGATGATGTTAATGATTCTGCTTCAAGTCTGGAAAGAAAAGCAAGATAGGGACAGTGTAGAGATATCTAATATATCATCTGGGCTACCTACCTCTTGCATTATTCGGATTACTCTTCAAAGCGACAGTATCTTAAGCAAAATTAATGTTTGAATCTGTGGAGCAAAAGGTAGAAAATATGGGTGATTAATAAATGTTCTTGACTGAGTAATTCAACAGAACAAGACAGAGAAAGGGAAAAGACCTTAGTATTCTGTTAAAAAGCTCACCAAAAAAGGCAGTGAGGATAACATCTGTGAGCCATATATAGTCGGGGGCAGAGGAATAACAAATGAGACAGCCGCTGCCAGAGATGGAAAGGCTCACCTGACAGATAAGTTATTCCATCTGACCATCTCAAGCTCAGGGACCTACAGATCTCCCATGGGTTCTGTCTTTTTTTAGCTGGTTTGTAATCTTCCATTTCTTCTTTAAGTTGCAGCACCATGAACATACTATAACTCATTTGTATTGAGGATAATTTGATTTTTTGTTAAATCTATTTTGTGTCAAATGAAGACCCCAGGGATATTATCTCTATTAATGTATACAATGAATAGCATTTTTTAACCAGTTGAACGTCATTTTGTCAATTTGGAAAAGATCAGTAGGGCAGCAAGGTGAAACCTATCATCTGCCCAGACTGGGAATAAAAAGAAAGCATGATTTTCAGACACAGCTGTTAACTCTTGGAGCTCCCCCACCTTCCTCAATAGAGATGATGAGCTACAAACACATGTGGTTCATTGGTTGCTTCCTGGTAACACCATTGCACAAATTTACCTGAAACCACCAATCACTTCAGGGTGAGAGATAATAAAATGCACAAGCAAATATTTCCATAAATTTGGTATTCTTCTGATGAAAAATGTGTAGAAGTTCAAGCTAATTCAAAATTAGGAACACAAAGAAGAATGCGTAGTTAAGCTCAGACTGTGGATAGACTAGTTTTACCTGTATTCAGAGCACTAATTTATAGGTATTTTATATTAAGAGAACTAATCCACATTTTTAATTTATCCCTTTCTCAGTGAAATCTCTGCGAAAATCTAGAAGATTCCACCCACAGTGACTTTGAACCGTAAGTATGCTGCCCTTTAAAAATCAACAACACTGTGGTTTCGTCCTTATCTTGCCCCTCAGTGACAACTATGGTAAAATGGTTGTCAGGCTGTCAATATCTTAGACCACAGTCTTTCAGCGAGTCACCAATTGTTCGAATATCTTCTTACTCACAGCCGGGTTTCTCCTTCAAGCCAGGGACCACTGGTGGGGGAAGTGCAAGATGTTAGTCATGGCTCTGGCTCTGACACCTTGATAACAAAGCTACCCTGCCTTGAGTTCTAAGACAAGAGCAGCTGTAAATTACATCAGCTAACTATGGCACCAAAGTAGATTTGAGTTTCACAGGTTGCCATAGTGGGCATCTGACATATAAAATGCCAGTGCTGCTTTGGGGTCCCATACTCAGGAAGGTTTCACAGGCTTATTAGCATCTACTGTTTCTCCCCAAAAGCACAGGTCATTGGGAACAGAGCGGGGAGACTGCATCTGCTAACTTGAAAAATTATTTTTTAGAGACAAATGCTGCTCCAGCTCCACCTCAGGTGTTCTCAGCGTAACATATTTGTTATACTCTTGTAACACTGGGGTATCAGTGAACTCTGCTACAGTAAAGATGCCAGCCCAAGTACAGGAGCTTAGTGCTATTTGAACTTGCCTCTTGAAATTGGAAAGAAACATTGAACTTACATTGTCCTTTACCTGAGATGGGAGGTGCAGGAAGGGTCAGGAAAAAAAAGAGGAATAGACAAGCATTATGTGTCATGGTCCCCACGATGAAGCCACGTGCTCTCCCTGAGCTGTGGTGATGCCGCCGCCGATGTCCTACGGGGACCTTGAGCAACAGAGAAGGTAAAGATTGCAGCAAAGCAGTGCTGCAGGGCTGCAAGATTCCACAAGATGCTGGAGTGAATGAATTGGGCATGAGGGAGTGAGAAAGGCTCGGCAGGCTGAGTGAGGGGAAGAAGATGAGAATATGGGGATTTGTTTGGTGAGATGTTAGGTGAGACATCAGGGTGGAGGCTCTGGTTTGGTTAGAGAAAAGGAGTGTGAGAATTAGACATTCTTTCATTATCAGCAAGGGGCTGGGTCTTGAGGCAGTATAAATCAGCATGTAGCTGCTGACCATGGGGACCTAATGCTGATTCACACACGCTCAAGACCTCTCTCACTAATGTTACGTCCTGCTTCTAATCTGGTCATAGCATTCTGTTTCAATGAGCTTTGTAGCTTCTTTGGCTTCCTACAGAGATCTAGTAATGTTGGGGGGTTGTCCTCAATTATTAAATCAAGACCAGCAGCAGGCACCTTTGTAGAGCAGACTAAAAATGTATTTGCTTTTGACACATGTAAATGAATGTAACCAGTTATCACCTTTGAGAGGGACTACGGAGAAGATTTACTGGGGAAAACCATCATTACAAAACAAAAAAAAACCCACAACCAAGCAACACTCTCGCTGAAAATCCACCTTCGTGATTTTCCCGTTACAGATTTGTGGCCGTGCAGCATTTGAAGTCAGTTTCATCTTGTGATATTTTATATAGGCATGCCTAGTTCAATCACACATGATTAGCTTCATAAGAAAAGAAACACTGACTTACTAAAGAAATATAATAGATCTTTTAGCAGATCTCTGTTCTAAAACACAATAAGGAGTGTCAGAAATCTACGACACCCATATTTCAAAGCTTTTGGCCCAAGCTGAACCACTGCAGCTCAGTGCCATGTCAAATTACCTGCTGAGGTCAGAAAGAGCAGAGCCCTGCTTGTGTGACACTGGCTGAATTAGTAAATCCTGCTTCTCGTCGCTGTGTTGCTTCCAGGTCTGCTTGGGTTCCTGGTGCTTTCAGTCCTGGTTTTAGCACACACAGAGCTACTTTAGTGGCTTCTCTGCCTGCAGTCCCTATATATCCCTTCAGACTGAAAGAAATAAATACATGGATGGGGGTCATTCTTTATGCAGTATGTTCAAGAGTGATCTTTAGCAACAACAAAAAAAAAGTATAACAAAGAGTTGCCCAACAAGTGTCTTTCTCAAGCAGACTTTGGATTAGGCCTTGATACTAGTGTTTGTTATCTGAGCAGAATAAAGTTTAATGAAATTGGAACCTAGCTGTCTGAAGATTTTGAGCCATTTATATATTCTACTGTTCTTCAGATGCCCTATAAAATAGGATTCCTCTACATAATTGATATGTACAATGTAAGTACTATGAATCTATACACATGCACAAGAAAAAACAAAACTAGCAGCTGAGTGATCCATTCTAGGCATTGGCTACTATATTGATTTCAAAGCTTAGAAAGTCTACTCCTTTTTGTTTTTCAGAGGCATCTAAGCTGTGTGGCATATTTAGCATTACCCATTCAATGTGATATGATAGAAAACTACCACCTGGTTCTATTTAAAACTCAAACGAATTGGAACCTTTTGTTAAGCACAGCAAAACCCTAAATGTTGAAGCACACCACTGTCTCTGAGGTACTCCGCAACCAGTTTGAATGACATGCCTGAAGCCAGGTAGAGATGAACAAAAGACCTTGTAATTAAACTGTAATGTTAGAAAAACTCATCAGGTGCCTTTAGAGAGACATGCTCCAGGTATATAACCACCCTGACCTGTGTGACTCTTGTGGTGGCCTCCACCACGCCTGTTCCTTCTCAAAACTTTGTACTGTTGCTTCTGATTCCTGTGAGCTGTAAGGTCATCTAAATTTAGAGTTCAGGGGGTGTTTCTTTAGGGGTGTGGACCTCACTCTTTGCAAACTGAAGTTTCAATATATACCACCAATACTGGCAAAGTCTCTGAACAGCTACCGTACCAATGGCAGCTGGCGACTGTGACAACAACCCTAGAGCAGCATGGGAGAAAGAATGGACAGAAAAGCTTGACCTTGGAGTTAGCCGTCTTGTATTGACATAACCACAGTTACCATTCTTTTAGTACTACTAAGTACAAATTTTTCCTTTAAGTGCCTCATCTAAGGCTCTTTCCCTTGTTTCTCTAGCAAATTTGATAATATTTATGTTTCTATTCATCTTCCATTAAGACATTTTTCATGTTTCGTTTTATGATCTCACATTGACTTTCCTTTGATAGAACATCTCTTTTGTTAAGGCGCTTCTCTGTGATATTTGGGTAGAACAGTCTTTGAAAGAAATTAGTCCTTGATTAGTCTCTGCTTGTTTCTCCCCTCTCTATATGCCTTTCCTTACCCTCATCCTAAAATTTCAGTGAAATCACAGATTTCAACTTAAAACCTAAATTTCTGAAATTAAATATGTGCGGTGAGACCCATTACTTTTTATCTGAAGAGGGGTAGAGAGCATGCAGCATCTGGTGCATTCCCTTTTTCTCTCAGTTACTGCCTATTTTTTTTTCTGTGGTTCTCCTGTACCTTTGCTGTATCTGCATTGGAGAGCATGCTAGAAAAGAGGAAAAAGGAGGATGAAATGGATTTTCTGCCTCTCTGGTGTCATGTCTTTCCCCTATTGGTTTCTGTGAAAGGATCAAAGCCATCTACTGAGATAGCAGGAAAAGGTTCAAAATGTGTTTGTCCTCTGGTTTCCTGCTGCTCTGACTGAGTCTCTTTTCCCCTTTGCTATTTACAGCATTGGTAGCTTCATTAACAAGGGGTTACAACAACCATACCTGACCTGGTTCTCCAGGGAGTGTCCTCTCTCCCTCTTCGATTACCTATTTTGCTACTGCTGCACATTCAAACCAGGCCACTTTCCAGCTAGTTTGACCTGGTCAACCAAACAAGAGGAGCCCTAGCCTGAAGGTATATCCTGATTGAAAGACTCCCTCCTGATCGAATGCATCCTCACCTGGCACAGAGCCTCCCCAGCTGCGTCTTTGCTCATCCCATAGAGCTACAGGAACAAAATACAGGCCAGGAACAGCAGGGCAGCCACAGCTCCTGACGCTTTGGCTGTTTGTGGCTGGTTCTTAATCATCTCTTGGACCTATGGGTCATGCACCTTAGCCAAAAGAGGTCTCCGTGCAAGTCAAATTTAAGCAGAAGAAACAGTCCAGATTTCGGAGCATGTGCACCCTGCTCTCCCCCACCTCCTCCTCACCACCCAGGGACTGAAAGTTTTGTCACTGCTAACAGGTTGGGCTCAGACTAGCACATCACACTTACTTCAAGGAGTTGTAAAATGTCTGGCGTTTCTGAATAAGAAAACATGGATTTGGATGCATTCCCAAAACACTGAAGGGAAATATGTAAAGATAAGTCACCTCAGCATAGAAATCATGAGAACAATCTTTCTCAGGCACTGAAAGAAGCTTGCAAAGGATTTATCAGTAACCTCTAGAAGATCAGAAAATCAGTAGCAAAGCATGCTCTGCCACCGCAACATGTAGCTCACCAGTGGATTTTTATGAAACCAAGATGATGCTGAAAATAGAAGTATCTCCCAACAGCTTGTTTGCACCAAGGAGGTGCCAGTTCTTTTAGGATATGAATAAGAAAGGCATAACTAGCTTATTGTACAAAGAACAGAAGTACTAAAAAAGATGACAGCAATAATAGAAAAGGTGACAGCACTTCTGACGCTAACAGATGTACTAGAAAATGTAATAGCAATCCTACCTCCCTGTCGATACTGGGAACCCCACTAACAGCAGTACTGGATGAGCCCCTTCACGTGGATCAGGGCACAGTGTACACATCCTGTCTATGTCCAGGTCCATTGTCGTTGTGGTCTGTAGAGCTTTTATGGGCTTTTCTTAGAAGTAAACAATTCTATTTATAATTTCTGCTGCCAGGTAAAGGAATGCTCATGTTGACGTGATGCTTCATCTCAAGAAATGACAAAGTATGTAGATGGTGGTGTCCATGTGTACTGCATGGCACCCCCCCACAGGCATCAGTTTATCAGTTAAGTTGGTCCAGCAATCACCAAGTTGTCTGACAGCACTACACTCCCACACACCTCCACAGGAACAAGCTAAGGACAGTCGTAGGATGGTTTCAGGTCATTTATCAGTTACTCATGCTAACATATGGGTCTCTACAACCAAGGCCGGTGGTCATCCTCTGCCTAGCTTTGGCTCAAAATCACTATCTCCTAGTTACCATGACTTGTGCAGGGGCCCACTACACAAATCAAGTGAATCACAGGAAATCTGTAATATCTAAAACACCCTCTTCCCCTGTGTAAAGCAAAGAAAATGTCATATTCTGTGAAAATCGGTTAGTAACTGGAATTATTTTTTCAGCTGAGTCAAAAAAAGAACTGGAAAGAAAGCTACAGTCTACAATCTTGATACATTTAAATGTTTCCTTGATTTGGTAAACAAGGTTGAATTGACAGGTAAAAGAGCAATGTCCATTCTGTGCACCTTTGACAAGAGCTATCAAGGAAGATCAAAACCAACATTATTTCCAGTCTAAAAGTAAGCTCTGAAAAGCACTATACTGCATGGATCAGTCACGCTTTGTTCCTTTTGCACTGCTCTGGCACAAATGGGCTCACAAACCACCTGGTAACGCCGATCACCTTGGAGGGACAGAGAAAAGGAGCCTCTTCTTGAGAAGAATGAAAACATTTCTCACTTCTGTGTTTTGTCTGCCTTGCCACTGGGGAAAGAGCTAAAGAGCTTCCACCTCTGGACACGGATTATTTCTGTACCAAGGAACTTGTAGGTGGCCCTGCTGCAATCACAACATGCTCCACCGTGGGCAGAAAGTGCAAGAGAGCTCAGCATCCCCATCTTTGAAGATAAATTGCAGTAATTCCCAAATCCCAAAACTTTTTTGCTACTAGCATCTGCAACTGACCGGTTAGACCAGTTCTGCTCAGCAAGCTAGCTGTTGACTACAATATCACTAAAATTAAGGAACCTCTAGAATGACGCTCTGCTTTACCCATACTGATGCTCTGTTTTGCAGAAGGCAGATGAAATTGTGAGTTGGATCCTCTCTATTTCAGTGCAGAGTGCCTAACAGACATGTAGAAACCTTAGGCTATCATCAAAGCTTCCTTCATAGCAGGCAGCTGATAGATCAGTCTCTCATATGGCTATTCAGACAGACTCAGAAATAATGGGCCCATTTAGGTAGATTCTGGACAGCCTTATTTTTGCCTTTTGTATTGCCTAAAGCGCCATTTGAAGTGGGAATTATACCCACCAGAAACTTTTCTTTATGTTTTTTCATAACATTTTGCATAGGAAAAAAGCGCTATGAATTACACATTGGTTTACTCCAGAGACCACTAATAATACAGCCTCAAAACCCCAGTGCTCTCCTTATGTGCATCTTCTGAAAGACTTTCTGAGCACAGTGCTGCTTATTTGCAGTATTTCATGGCCACTTACAAGACCACTGACTACCAGATTCTTGCTAGATGCTGTGGGCCGAAAGAGAAGCAAAACCTCAAACTTTCTGAAGCCCTGGACTGCTGTGCTGGTTTAGGTGTACTCCTCCTTGAAATGCATAGAAATCAGACGCTTAATGAGCTGCCTCGGTAGGGCTGACCTTGAGCTGGTAACAGTGAGGTTCCCCTACAACTTAGTGATCGCACCAGAGAACAGATGGAGAATGGAGGAGACTCTTGCTTCGTGTCAGTCAACTGGACAAGCACTACAGATTTCTTCCCTCGTGGGCTTGGCGACAGCTCTACCATTCCTTTTCTTGGTCCCAGAGGGTAAATGTCAGTCTATACAAACCTTCAAAAACCTATTTTAATTTTATTTGTGACATTTCTACCGAGGCCACATTTGGGCAACAACTGTGGAGAGCAGTGAGTCAATAATTCTGCTGCAGTGGCTGTCTCCCAGTGCTCCTACAAACCTTTTTAACCCACACCGCTCAGAACACGTGGAAAGAATGTGCAGTCTTCCAGGAAGCTTTTCATATGCTATTAACTTCCAGCAGAAGGAAAGGTTTTCTCAGCTTTCCATTTTAAATATTGAATCAAACCGAGTCTGAAGATTATTGTTTCCTTATGCGAAATGAATGAATAATTAATTGTCCAGGGAGTTCTCTGTGTAGTTCCCATCCCTGAGGAATTTTAGCAACTGATGGAGTCCTTCAGATTGAAAATGATGAAATGAACACAGGAAGTGCAGCTTCTCCATGAATATTTATAATTATTCCACATCATCTTCTGTCAATAATCACACTGTTGCTAAAGCCTGCATCCAAAGCTCATAATTTATGGCACATGTGATGATGATATGTTTCAAATAATGCACACAGCGTGATCACCTGTAATTTCAATAGAATAGCTGGCAGTGATACACATCCAGCATGTATTACAGTAGCTGTAAAAGAGTCATTAGGGTGGGATACAAATATTTTAAAAGAACAAATGTACAAAATTTGGCGAGTGCTAATAAAACCATTAAAACACAGCTGAATAAAAAAAGATTTGCACTATTCCATACAATGGAAGTGTTTATAACTCTTCAGACCCTGAAAATTAAGCTCGACATGTCGTTCAGGAAACACAGCAGCGTCACCACCCCTAGCATTGCAAGCCAGCCTCTTTCAACCACACTCCTGCCGAGCACTCTCTCCCATCCAGCAGCGTGCCTGTCCACCTGCCCTATCGGCTTGTAATGCATACCTCAGCATGGACCCATCCTAAACCCGAGAAAAATAAAGGACAGGATAAGTTTTTGGTTGTCTAAGATCTCTCAGTCTCCCCTCTTCTTCACTGCAGATTCACCACTATTTTCCAGCACAGACTCCTTTACAGAAACCCTCAGTCTGGAAACAACTTGTCAAAGTATGGGAAACCTTTTGTGGCTTGTGAGTATCCTTGCTCTAATATTAAAGGACATCCTCTTCTTATCTGGAAAGTGCATGGCTATACTGGATTAATTCCAGTTCTGACAGAACATATGTAGCAATAACATTTATGTAGAAGTATAAAATTGTTTCAGTGGCTTTTGCAAGCTGAATGGACTCAAATTTCCAGAATATCTTGGATGTTTCTTGGGTACTATAATTCAAATCTTAGCAATTAACGAGTAAACTTCAAGAAGGCTTGAATTTGCTTTCAGCAAAGGCTCAAGTGTTTGGACACTTTTTCACAACAATCAGTTTCCTGATGGCATAAAACTGATCTGGAAATCTCACAAGCACTGTCATTGCAAGGTCAGCAATTCAAGTCTGTGATGCCACAAAGCCAATTCATGATATATTGAGGGCTGCTCCTGACAGTAGAAAATGAAGACGGATATAAAAGAAAAAAAGCATCTTCAGAGTTGAGCAGAAATAAAATTTCTCCATCTTTTATGAAAACAGTGGCCAGGCAAAGCAGAGAGATAAAAGAAGTGTCCCACCTGAGGGGAAAAACCTTCAGTCTGCATTCATATTTTTGTGGATACCAGAGAAACAAGGAAAGATACTTTATAGATGTCCCAGAGACAGGAAAAACTTGTTATTTTTTTTCATATTCTTAAACCTAATCAGTGAGGAGAGACAATAATTCACAAATTCTGATACTCCTGGTGAGTATGCTGAACCTGCTGGAATTTACTTGGCTCTGTCTTTCAGAACGGCTGCATTTTAACTTTGAGATGAAAGCTTAGATAGGTCATCAAGTAACCCAGACTGGTTCATCTGTTTTCCTTTACCCTCTTTCTTCATGAAAGACATTAAAGGTGCACACTGTATGTAAGAAATCCAAATACCAGATACTATCGTGTACATCTGCAGAAATACAGAATTAAAATCTCAGTGGCTCTTATGGATCCTGGCTGAACTTCTTGGGAAGCAGAACTACCAAATGTATTTGCGTCCTCTAGGAATGGCTTTGTGCTCAAGAGCCTGGGTGCTCCGGCTGCTGTCTTTGGGGAGCATAGGCAGAAGTGCGGTTTAGTCTGGGGACTAAGTCACCACCTCAGATGGTTCGCTCTCTAAGGCAGGTGTATGAAATGCAGGTATTATTCTTTTGTGGAGATTATGCTTTTTGTGAAGAGGAATTTTTTTCATAGAGTTGACTTATGCCTGGGAGGGGAAGCCTCAGCAGTTTTGTGATCATTTCCAGAAACAGTGTCCCTGAAGATGGCACATTTGGAAATGACATTATTTCATACTGCTGCATAGCAGCAACTGGCATCCCAGCCTATCAAAGATGCTACTTGAGCAATATAAAATATTAGCCAACATCCACAAGGAGAAAAAGATTTCTTTCCTATCCCGAAATATCCCTCTGCAGAGTGCCTGTTGTGTTGCATTTAATCTAATTTACTACAGGGGAGATGAACACCCTCTTCGTAACCATGCTATTTTTTAAAAGAGATTGGTGATTCAGCTGAATGGTGACTAAGCCACTGACAAATTTTCCCTGTTAGCTTGTGTGTATAAAAAGATGCTTTCCTGGAATGTATCATCTGCAGATACCACTATCTTGTTGGAGCGAGTGGGGGTTTTCCACTCAAACAACATTACTTTTTTTATAATTTAAAATTATATGTATATGAAGCTTTTAGCAGATTTCAAGGAGGTATCAGGTCATACAGTAGAGCCACAACAGAGAGAATGCAAAATAGGTATTGTACGTGACCGCTGGCAGAAACTGCTTGTTTAATTTACTTTATATGAACTGAATGTACCTTCTGAAAGGATAAACAGAGATACCTTCCAATGAACAGAAAAGCAGAATCATCCCACATTCTGAGTGTTAGTCTGCAACTCAAAAGATGCAGTTGAAGTTGCTTGCTCTCTACAAACTGCTGCCTTTGGCAAGTACAGTACTACGTCTATGAACTAGAGATGACGCTGCCGCCTTCTACAGCTATTCTTGCCTGCAAGCTGACAGCTAATATAGCAGAATAAGGAGGGGAGAAGGTGAGTTCTTAATTTACATCAACAGAGGGAAAGAAATTAAATAGGTGAAGTAAGCTAAACTGGAAATTAAGTTAAGGAACAACTATTACAGTCTCTTGAGTTGGGCACTTAATTCTGCTATGGCTCCTTTGGCAAATTCCTTATAGAGACCATAGCAGAAGTTCCTGCTCAGGACATTCATCAGGATGTAAGTTTGGAAAAATAATAAGCCTGGCAGTTTGCTTGCAGGTTTCCCTGGTCCTGAAAAACTGATTTCCTGAGAAATTATTTTTTAAAGGCTACCTGTAGTTCTGTCTGGTTTGTCTGATGATTTACAAGCTAGATATCCTATTTTCTTGCCATGGTAAGAACGAGTCTTACAGAGCACAGACTAGCGCTTGTCCTTCTCTTCACCTTGATTTTAAAATCTCCCAGCTTGTGTCAGTGAAAGTTGTTACACATTTAATTAGATATTTTGGCTGATGCAGAGTTAAAGACAGTTCAGTAAATAATTCATCTATTATTTCCATCCTCCTAAGTCAATAATGAAAACGATGCCACTCACCAGACAGCATATGCAAATAGATGTGTATATGATAGACTGCAGCTGAATTCACTGGCATCTAATAAGTATTTAATTGCTCTGGAGTGCTACTAAAAAAAGCAATATTATTAGGACTTTTTTCTTGCAAATTGGTTTTAAAAGCATACGGTCAGTGTTGTATAATCGTGGTCTTATAATTAAAACTAAATTGGTTAGAAATTATAAGGTAGAATTTATAAGATAGAAGCAAATAAATGCTCAACAGCATGTATACGTATGGCTAAACATGGATCAGTGCGTGGTGAGGGGCGTTTGTGTGCAGGTCTGAACGTTGTGCTCAAGTCCTGTGCCTGCTAGAGATTACCATTACGGCTCAGGAGGAACTGTGGTTACCTAAGGAGGCCTCAGGGAAATGAATTCTTTGCTGGGGCTGGCATGAGTATAAATTAACCAATTAAGGCACCTGTATCAATATAAGCATCCTGACTCATTTAATGGGATAATTGGAATTCTGTAGAGGAAATAAAGTTGATTACAAGGATCAAAGGGAGGGAAAGCTCTCTAAGCATTTGTCTCTTGCTTGTGACAAGCTCTAGCTTCGGGGCCAGTGAATCTGTTATGAGACTGCTGACATGGAACAAACAGCAATATGGGGAGTGAAAGATCAGATCATTACTTTTTAATGCTCACAACAAAATTGTGTGCATACGTGTGTCTACGAACAAATAGACAAAGCTCTGTATGTTTAGGAATAAACATGAAGTTTATATTCCAACTTTTTGTATCTGAATTCCCAGAGCATCCTAGTTTTACCTGATGAGTTTTTCTTGATATAATGCAATTCAGCAGATGATTTTTCCTATCACTGTACATGCATCTATAAAATAGTTTGCAAGACAATTAGAATCCTAAGTACATATAGCTGTCTAACCCTTGGCTTTGATGGGCAGATGTGCCCATCAAAGCATATGATGACCAGCTAGTGGAGAAGAAAACGTCAAAACCATGAAGGGCTAGCTGGGTTCTGGAATCCAAGGAGGTTTGAAGTGGATGATTTACTCTCTATAAACAAAAGACAGACTGATCTCCAGAGGGAAGAACGTAAGGGAAATTCACCGTATTCTCAGGAAGCCATCCTTCACAAAAGGTCAGCAGGACTTTCACCAGAGTACATTCGAAGAAGAAAAGGAAATGGCATCTGCGCTTCTTGTGTCTGAATGTATGCTTTCCTTTGAAGGATTCAAAATATTTTTGGCCAACGGAAACTGAGGCATACTTAGCTTCTCTTTCATGTTTCTGAAAAGTAAGATTATTTGCGAATAAAGAAGAGAATCAAGTAAAATAAAAGACCTAGCATTATCTTCTCTTCATGTGTCAGATGAAAGTTTTGAGTGTACCAGACATGCCATATTTTATCTGCGATATCCACAGAGAAACAATAAAAAACATCTAACTCTCTCTTTGTTTATTCCCATTCTCATGCTGGTTTTTTATTGTTGGGGGTTTTTTTTTCTTGAATCTGGTAGCCACCACTGGAGATGGAGTTAAACTCAAACCAGTTCCTAAAAAAAAGGAAGGTATGGCACCAGTACTAAATACAGTTATACAGTAGCCAGAGTCCACATATGCTTGGACTTGATGATCTTAAAGGTCTTTTCCAACTTAAATGATTTTATGATTCTATGAATTTGGTATGTACTCTCTCGGGAACTACTGACTGTGCTCAGGGATGGCATTAGACCCAGCAGGTTCCTCAAAAAAGGCTGAGGCTCAAGTCTGAGCCCCTCCTCACCTCTCACCCTGCACAGGATAAGTTGCAGCACTACTTGAATCCAGCCTGTGGTAAACCTGGACAGCTGCCCTGCCTGCCTGCAAACCCACTTCTGCACTCAGGCAATTTGTCATTGAATGATTTCTCTAGTATTTGGTCAGCATGTTTTCCTGCAGCGGGCCCCTGTGATGCAGTGTGTTTCTCCCTAAAATCTATACTAAACTATTGCTCTCCACGTTCAGAAATCGTACTTGCGGAATGAAAGAGCGTACTCCCACTTCAACCTTCTCTAGCGTGGTATTCTTCAAAATAAGGGAAAAAACCTGTGATCCCTTGAAGTTTTTATCTATAATACAACAATTGTTATATATAAAGTAATATTCCACATACTTGGAAGTAGAGTAATGAGTAGAAACACTCAACTGAAATATACTGGAAAACATGGAAATCCAAATGCTTGTATTTTACACTGCATTTCCTTACACTTCCCTGTATTTACACTGCATTGTTTACTTTTTGATTCCACCCCCTACTCTTTTGGGGACACGGATCTCTAGAAGACTACAGCTGTAATGCACCATATCTCTCAGGATGTATTTCTTCCACGTGGTGTAGTACAAGAATCCTATAGTTCAATGTGGGAATTGCAGTAGCAGCCGGGAACCATGAAATAGAATAAGGACCAGTACTATAACTCTCTTTAGGCTACAGGAATTCTGTTCCATTTTAGGAATGTAAACATATTTTATTTTGATTGAAAATGTCAAACATTTCTGTTCCAACTAAAGGAACTCTGACATTTCAACATTTTGCCAGATTTTACATCAAAACCAAATACGAAAAGGGATGGAAATTGTCAATTTCATAATAACTGACACTGCCTAGGACACACAGCACACCATAGCGTTATTGAACCTAACAATAAAATAAATAAAAATATTCCATAAGCTCCAGAACACAAGAGGAAATATTTACTATTATTGTTCACAATGGGAGTCTATCCACCTTAACAATTTTCTATGGTAAACATTGCCCTTTCTGGACATGATGATTTTTGCAAATTGTACAAAATGAAACAATTCTTCCTCTGAATTACACGCAGAGAAATAAAGTGCGTGTGCTGATGGAAACCGAAGACATGCAGAAATTTTGTAAGCGAAACCACATTGAACTTGTGTTAGGAACCCTCTGTAGAATAAAATCGGAAGAACAATCACATTAGGAGAAAAGGGTGATGAAAATATATGCACTTTTTACAGGCACGCAATGAAGTTAGTGTCTCAACACATACTGGATTCTGCTTTGAAATTCTTTTTGTTGACCTGAAGCTTAAGCAAGTGGGATGACTCAAGGGTAATTGACAGGAGACAGAGAAAGAAGTGAGATATTGTCGTATGTGCTCTGAGCTGTTTTCTAACCACAAACCCCTCCAATACATTATGTAAATGTATGCAGAACTCTTGTAATTAAATGCTACAGATAAATCCTTGCTGAATACAACTATCCTGGTTTTCAGACATGCCCGTTCTGGAAAATCTCACCAAAAAACCCCCCTACCACATCACAATAAAAATAATGTATTCTGCTCTTGGCATTTCATACAGTGTAAGGTAAAGTATACTCTATGTTGCCACTTGCAGCAACAAAGCCAACAAGAGCAGCATGTGATTAGGACTCTGAAATCTCTCTCTATCTGAGATTGCTTTCTGAAATCAAATTCAGGCAGAGAGAAAAGGAGAGGCAAACAAGTTTACCCCAGCTCTGCAATAGTAAGTAATCAAGAGAACTACTTGAGAAACATTAAGTGAAGCACCAGATTCTTCAAATAATATGATAATTGAAACACGGGTGTTGAATATCCAATTATCTGCGGATCTGTCTTCTCTCGGAGAATGGAAAGGGCACAGAAGGGTTAGGCTGCGGTGAACGACACTGCAGGGGAAAAAAAAGAGCCAGTCTGTGAACTAGAGGACAAATCTAGCTCAACCTAAAATTTGTCATCAGCTATGTTGAGCAGGCAGCCTTTTCAAATACATGACAAATGACACTGCTATTCATAGAGCAGGCATAACGCAGGTTGCCACACTGTAAATTGTTACCAATACTGCCCCAGGGACCGAGAGATGTTATGTATTCAGCTGCAGAGCACCACGGACCCGAGGTGTGCTCAAGTGGAAATTACAGCCAATACAGTAAGAATTATCTAACAGTTATGTGTAACTAACCTTTATGGTTTGTTGCCAAAAAAATCAACGTCTTGGCTTTTGGCATCTCTCTTTGCAGTTGTGCTGCATTTCAGGAAATGAGAAGCCTTTCATCTCTGGCTATAAGGGAGCAACGTTTTGTTTTGATGTCAGGTCGGGGGAGCAGATTCATCCAAATCCTTCATGTCAGCCCTTGATTTGCACAGCTACAGAGAAAGGGTGCACCTTCAGCCCATTTATAACCCCCAACTGTCTTTTAAAATATAATTTAAGAGGGGCACAGGTTCACAAGACAATCAGTTCAACAAAGCTGTATGCAGAAAAAAATGTGGGTAATTCTCTTCTGGCTTCTTCATGCAGCTTCACGGGGAACCCTGGCTTCAGGCCAAACAACTGCAAAAGCAAAGCTTTTTCACCTCAGCATTTTAGTGAAGTGCACATAATACATCATTAAGGAAATTAGTGTTATAACAGGTTTCGACTGATCCATCTTGGGAAATCAAATGAGAACCAAAAATAGATCCTGTTTTCACTTTCCCCTGAGCAACACAGTGATTTGAAATCCTCCCTTGCCACAGGAAACAAATAAATAAAAAAAACCAAACAAATTTGGCAACTATTCAGTAAATATATGAGCTTATTCAGTATTTAAATTCAGGACCCAAGGAACTGTTTATTACAGAGGGCCAATCACCATACCTAGCAACGGTAGGAAGCAAGTGAGCCCCTCCAAAAAACCCCCTTCCTCTGTAATCAGATGCTCTGTGGCATTTGCAAAGGAAAACTCAGCTTGGAGTGTGCAATGCTTGTCAAAGATACCTCTGCAGAGAGGCGCAGAACACCTAAATAGCCATGTACCACAAGTATACCTATGTTTTAAGGGACAGGCAAAGTATAGGTGATGGTATGAGCAGATACTTATGGGAATAAACAGTACAGTATAGTCTAAACAGTACAGATTGTAACTTCAACTTGAATTATGAAAAGGGGGAAAAAAAAACCCTTGTAAAATTCCTGCAGAATAGTATGGCCATGAAATCAGTAATAAACACAGCAAGCATTTGAAAGCTGAAGAGCCCTAACCTTTATTGCCTTTAGGTTGGATACAATTATATGCATTTCTCAAGTAACTGCTACTGGAGATGTCTAAGTAATTGTATTTTCACAAATGGAAACAAGACGATCTCACTTGAAAGTTTAGTACTTCCTTAAAATATTTATGTCATAAAAGTGTTCCCTGGCAAAGAAATCTAGATATGTTGAATGAGAGGACAAAACCAGAAAACAACAACAGTAGCTAAGCATTAAGCTCCATTTTTGGTACATACCTTCTCCAAAAGTATAGTAACATGGTACATGACTTCATAAAGATAGTTGAGATCAAATCCCCAAAAGAAGATTTCTGTTCCACAGAATGTACTTGACTAGTAGAAACAAGACTGTCCCTAATTTTGCTAAAAACACATGTATGCTGAATTATTTTTCTTAATGCCTGTTAGTAGAATTGGCACCAAGTCACTAAAATTAATCACTTTTGTATCATTGTTGCTAATGCAAGCGTGATGTTCTCCTGTTTGCGTTTCCAAAGGTCATGTCTATGATACTCATCATTAGTGTCAGTTCCTCTGTGTTTAAGGAGATAGCGTGGTTATCACAACATCGAGCTAATTACGATTAGCTTGCAGAAAGCAAAGGATCCCTTCATCTCCAACTCTATAGGACAAAAGGAAGAGGAAGAACACGGAAAATATTAATAACTTTTAATATAAAAAGGTCTTGATTTTGTTCTGCTCATTTGGAATCACATCTGAAGAAAGTGAAAGGAGAGAAATTGAAAGGAGAGAAAGGGAAAGTATTTCCTGGGTCCTTAGAAGAATAACAAATAGGTTGTTAATTGGCAAGCGCTTAAATGGCTGGTTCCAATCAGGGTAAATGGGCTTGTTTTTCCAACACTGGGTCTCACATCAAAACAACAAGAAACAATTGAAAAATCTCTGCTGAAGAAAGCAAGAGGAAGTGGGTTGTCACCAGCTGTTCAAAGACAAGATCCTGCAACAAATGTGTAGCAGCAGATGCCATGTGAAGCACAGGGAATGTAAATGTATATGAGTCATCCCATAAGCTTGGGGTGGGGGAAATGCGGCAGGCCAGATCCTGGGGGAAAAGATTTTTGTGCCTTTAACCATTTCTCCACTTGCTTTGTACTTTGTTTGAATACATAGTATATTTTTGTTGGAAGAATGTGCCCTTAAGCCCTGTTAAAGAGTCACTAGCACCAGGAAGGTTTCTTACAAAGATATTATGCTTTGGACCTATCACATAAAAAAGAAGATGATCCAGCATCATTTTCTATCCAGCAGGGAAAGTAGTTTAAAACATTCTTCCTTTCCTCTCTCCTTTTAGACTAGACTAGACTAGAATATTTCTTTTGGAAGGGACCTACAATGATCATCTAGTCCAACTGCCATTTAGGTTCATGCTAACAGCAAAAATTGTTAAAAGGATAATTTTTATAATTTGCAACATTTCACTTATTTGTTTTCCAATGCAGCTTCACAAATAAATAAAGTTGCACACTGGGAAAAAAATTAGAAAATTAGTGTAATGGCAAAAATAGAAGAACTACGCCCTGCGTCTCACAGGTATAACCCCAAGGATCCCATCTTAGAAAGGGTGTCCCTGGGCTGGGGAGTAAGTCCTTGTAACAGTTAAAATACAATGGAACTTGAACTGCTGGTGACAGTAGGATGCATTCCAGGAGACTGAAGTAAAATCTTGTTTCTCCAAAAGAAACAGCAAGAAAGAGACAGAGGGAGGAGTCCCAGACTTGGCTCCTGCCTTGGCTGTCCTAGCTATCCATATCTAAGCACTCTTTATGCTCTAGTCATTATGGAATACACACAGATTTACGCAATCTCATAATCTTATAACAAAATAGGTCATCAAGAATTATCAAATTAATTGCAAAATTATCTTCT
The DNA here is from genome assembly GCA_013400135.1 of Rhinoptilus africanus. NCBI lineage: Eukaryota > Metazoa > Chordata > Aves > Charadriiformes > Glareolidae > Rhinoptilus > Rhinoptilus africanus. The sequence continues at coordinate 86,947 of VXBO01013142.1, forward strand.
TTTTCCCCAGCAACACCAAGCTCTCACATAGAGAGGGGAAAAAAAGGCATTAGCAGTAGACTCTGCATAGAGGTGGATCTACATTTGGAACCCATTTTTATGTCTTGTGCTACCACGTTTCACTGTGACAGATCCCAGGAATTCCCTCCTGCCAGTCACCCTTGAGGCAGCCATACCTGACTCCTCCACCAAATTCATACTGCTTGACAAACCACAAACAAGGAGAGGCTTTATGGTGGTTGAGCTCTGGGTGGCTTTTTTGCACTTCTAAGATGATCTGCAGGGTTGAATGAAAAACATTGATTTCTTTTGGTGAAAATGTGTTCATCTTTTGATAATAAGAGTCTTTCTTGGCTTAAAAAAACCCACAACCAAACAACAAAAAAGAGAGAGAGGGTGAGGAGGAAGGTCCCCCAGTAGTGACGTAGAGATGTAGAGATTCACCTGTGACATGAGGGACACTGCGTGAGTATCAACCCAGTGGGAAAACCATTACACTCTGAGTTGCAGAGGGTCATGATTTTCAGACTCTGGCAGGGTGATCCCATGAACCTGACTGCAGCAGGGCTTCATGCTGAACTTCTCCCACATAATCCTGGGGAATCCATCAGTGGTCAGAGGGAGGCATATAAGTTTATAGTTTCCGTTGAGCTAATTTATCTGCTTTTTAAAAAACAAAAAACCCAAACACGTTTGTACCTGTTCACAGGAAGAAGGCTTGAGGACTGAGCTTTGTCATATCTCATTGCAGAGCACAGGCAGAGGCCAAGCATTAATAAGTCCTTCTTCTGTACCTGGACAAATTAAAAAAGAAATGAACAAAATGAGCCCCTACTGCCCTTCATCTTTTGCTTGCCAGACAGGCAATTGAAAGACACTGCTAGTGGTGTTACACATGATTTGAGCCAGATTTTTCTGCAGGCCCATGATGTGATCGCTGCTCTGATCGGATTTCCCACGGCCAGTGGTTGGGGTCCCACCATGGGAAGGGATGGGGCAGCATGGGGGACCCTGACAGCACCTACGCTTTTTCCTCAGACCTAGGAGGAAAATAAATTGTGAGATGACCAAACCTATGGCTCACGGTGTTTTGTTCTTCAGTGATGAAACCAGACTGAAAATCAGTATTTCCAAGGGAGGGGAAATCTAGCCCAACTTGGTTTTGTCATAAGTGATTAGATTTTATATTGTGCTTATGTACTTCTCCTAATCAAACTGGCATGTTGGTTCAAAATCAACTTTGCAGGAAAACTCTCATTTTCTTACTTATTTCGCTTTATTTATCACTTGGATTTACCAGGTTATGAGGTGGTTTTTTTTTTTTAAATCTCTGACTAGGCTCAGTTCTGCTTAGCTTATAAAAATTGAAACATCCATAGCCCAAGGTTGCAAAAGCAATGAATATTTATAATCCTATCTTCCCAGCACTCTCAGAGGTGTCTCACAGCGTGACTTCATATTAGGAATGTCCCACCTGTGGGGATCATTCAAAAAAACACAGATTACAAGTCTGTACAACATAGAACAAGGTCAATACCCAAATTATGGGAATTATCACCTTAAAAAAGGTTGCATATCTGATGATGCACTGCACCAACACTGTTTTATAGGTGTTATACTAGCACGACTCTCCCCTGTGAAGATAGTATTTCAGCTATTAAGTTATGACATTATTTCCCAGCTCTTGTTCTGAGCCTTCACATGAATAAGCTGCAAACCGCATAATGCACTCCTCTCACCGTTTACAAAGGTATCCCCTATCTCCAACAGCAAAGAACAGCTAGATTTCTCACCTAGCATTGGAGCACAGGGAAATATTACAGTGTAAAGAACAACGTGACTGGTGACAAGTCATTTGCAGGACTTTAATGATGAGAGCTGCTTAGGAAGTACCCCAAGTGAAAATTTGTGACCCTGCAGGTATCTTCTGGTACTTCACTGCAGATATATTTCCTTTCCTAGACTGAGGCCACACTTAAGAAAACCAACTCCCACCCCTCCATCTCCAAAAACGCCAGTAAAACATTAATTCAGGTGATTTTCCTATTCAAGACAGAGCTGAGGGGAAGAGTCAGTTTTAATGCTGGGCAGGCAAACATGGTTCCTTCCATTTTGCAGACAGGAAATTAAGGTGCAGCAGCAGCACTGGAATTAGAAACTATCTAAAGGCTATTTTAGGCCAAGAAAGTTTTGCCATTGATTTTAATGCACCAAGATATAATGTATCCTTTAGTATCCTGCCCTTTCCTATTTTCCCCAAACTTTGGGTGAACCACTAAATTGATGCTTGCCCTGTAAATCCCATAAGCTATTAATGTAGTTCCCTTAGCTGGAAGATAGATTAATGACCTGAAACTACTGTAAAATATTTGCTACTTCAGTGCAAATTAATATCATATTTTATCCTCATTTACACCCACATCCGGCACTTCCTTCTGCAAAGGATACCAGAAGGAGCTGAACTTTTAAATGCCAACATTCTAAATCTTATCTTAATCAAACTTTTTAACATATGAGTTTTAAATTTCTGCATTTCCATTTTTTATAGTTCTCTCACTTCATTTTTTTTAAGAGCATGGAAAAATTTTAAAACTCATATGTGTTTAGGAGTTTTTTTAAATACTATTAAAGTTTTAAAAATGCTTTACGTTTTTCAGGACTCCACTCTTCTCCAGAGTCCATAGCTTGGGCTAGGACTAAAAATTAATTTCTTCTATTTCACTCAGTTTTAACTTTTCAGTTTTAAGGTAGGTAGTTTAAAATTTTCTTGGTATTGTGCTCTATCTTGCAAATCTTTTTTGTCCATAGTCTCCTATCTTTTTTTAAAATTTTTTTTATTAAAATATCAATTCTTCTTTCACTGCCTAAACCAACATAATTCACTAAATACATTTCTCTGATACTGGATGCAATTTCTTGATGGAGGGGGGGGGAAGAAGAGAACACTGAAATGGCTGAATGCCTAAGAAACATGTTCAGTCATGGAAAACTCTAGTCAAGTCTCCTTTCTGTCGGAACTAAAACTTAAGGCAAGGTCTCCATACCTCAGGTGAGTACAGCAGGCTACTAGGTTTTCTGTTAGTGGTGTTTAGGGGAAATAAAGGCAGTGGCAGTGGGGGAAAAGGTAAAGTATTTCTCTCACTGTTCCTTCTTGACAGCACTTTTCAAAAGCTCAATCTTTACTTGTAAACAGCCAAAACGGGTTGAAACTTCCACCTTTTTGGAAAATTTCTCTTTCCTTCTACACTTCAGACCCTCAAAATTAAACAAGAAAAAGTAAAAGTGTTATGAAAATCACAGAAAACAAACTGCAGTTTGGAATGAAACTATGCATTTTATTTTCTGCTCTACATTTGCTGTTATTATAATTTATGAAGAAAACATAGCCACTTTACAAAGGCTTTATTGTTGAGTCCTGATGCTCTGTTTTGGCACTAGCATTAGGTACCAAATCACAAGATAAGTTGAACGCAGACTTGCAACCACATTCACTTACACTTGATCAAGCTGTCTTGTAAACCTCATTAGTTGTTACTGGGGATTGTTTTGGCCAAAACACTTTTTTGGAAGCACATTTCAGACACTCACCCCTTTCTTTATTAGAAACATCCTTCACACCCAGTCTAAATATATTTGCGGCAAATTTATCCCTATTTGTTCTTGTGTCAACATTTTCCACTTATTACTTTGTGCTTAGACTACAGGCAGCAAGCACGTGTCCTTCAGCACCTCTTTGGCCAAACGGAGGAGGCGAGGCTTAAAAAGAAAAGGGAAAGGACAATCTGCCTGACTACAGCTCCTTTGGTTTAACTCTGTTTTTCTTAAAGGCAGGCGATCAGAACAACACATGGTAATCCAAAACCATGGCCAACAATATCAGTGAGACCTCCTTCTCTCTCCTGCAGTACAACATTCAGCACATCCAGAGAATCTCATTAATCACTTTCATGCCTGCATGACATTTGTAGTTAGTAATCAACCTGTTACTTGCTACCACGCACGTGCTTTTCGCCACTTATAATCTCCAGACAATAAACTCCTAACCTCAAAGTAAGCATTTTTGATATTAGTCTCCAAAGGCATTCCTGGAGCTTTATCATCAGGTTTCAACTGCCCTGTTCCTTAGAGTCCTTTGACTCCTCTGGCATAAAGTCATGCCCTGCATAAACAAGTTTAATCAGCAAACTATTGTCTTTGTTTCTGGAGATGTTAGTGAGATATTAAGGAACCCCATCTTTCTGTTCTCTGATGTCCTGGTGGCATGTCCATCAAGAGGTCCTGGTCCTGCAAATTCTAGTTTGCCTGCTACCCCCCACCCTTCCTTCTGTCTCCAGATCATCATACCTTCTCCCTTGGTCCCTATATGGTCTCTTTTCCTCCTCAAGTAGTCGTTCCTGACTGTAGGAGTTGTATCTGCTCCCTTTGCCAGGCTAGTGGTTCTTCCTTCCCCTCCTGCTACCCCATTTCCCACTTCTCATTGTACTTCAAAGCAGCTCATGTGCTCCAGAGTCCTCTCTTCTCTAGTAGCCAGTCTCCTCCCTGTCTTTGTTTGCATTTTCCTGTGGATTGTCCTTTCTGTCTGTGGATCAACCTGCCACATCTTCCTGTTTAACAAGGATCTCCAAGTCTTCCTATCTTATCAGCTTTCCTACATGATTTCTTCAGTGGTCCCCCAAGTGCCACCATTTGTGTGACTGTGCTGTTAATCTTTCTCCCTTCCAGTTTGTGAAGGTACACTGGCAGATGAGGTTTAGCTCAATGAACTGACCATGTGAAATTACTGGACATGGCAGAAATCAGAGCGAGAAGGTAACAGGCATTTTAGTTAATGCCATGAAGAATGACCGAATTTCACAGGTGGTTAAGGGGGAGTGATGTGAAGATGGCCAAATCTCATGGATAATGGAGGGGAGAACTGGGGACATTCTGAAAAGTGAAACCTTGCTCGGTGTCCAGGGACTGGTAAATGATTGTCTAGGTAACCCTATGAGAAACGCCAAGTCTGTACACAGAGGTAGCAAAAGTGAGACCTGTGGGGAAAAAGTAATCAGGGTGGGGTTTGATTTGAGAGGAGACACTGGTGGAGAAAGAGAGGTGATCAAGGTGAATGGGAGAACAGGCATGGGAAATGGAGAGGAAGGGGACAAAAAGGAGCAGATGAGTTGCTGGTCAGTATGCTTGAACCCTGCCCCTGATCACCACAATCCATCCTATCTTCTCATTCAACTCTCTTCCTAACTATTTTCTGTGTAAGGATTTGTCTTTGCCGAACACAGGAATTATTGCACGGACCCTTCATGTGAGAAATAGCTGCAGTCAGGCATCTGCTGTTGGATGATGTATTGCCCACAGCTTCTGCATCCTGTCATCCTTGTTTGCTTCATTTTTGCCTTTGAAGTTAGGAAAGAGAGATAAAAGACTACGGAAGCAAGAGAGGTATCAGTGTAGGGAACATGAAAAATTTCAGAACAACAAACTCCCCCATAAAATCCTATCCAGACACTGCTGTTTATTGTTATTGGTTCATTGGTGCCCAAGCTGCTAAGCTTTTTGGCAGGGAAAATCAGAACATACTGGACTCCACTCTGCTGTAGCCAGCATGCTTCCAGTACCTAACATAATTAGTTTAATGCCAGCTCAAGTATCTCTGCACTGCAGCATTGTCATACTCTGTCTCAACAAGGAAGCCAGAGAGCTAAACAACTACACCTCCACTCAAAGCTTTCTCTTGTTCTTTTGTCCTAGAGGTAACACCACAAGCAGCACTAACGAAAAGAAATAAAAAAAAAAAAAAACAAATTGGAAGTAGTATTGTCTCTGACATCTCAGTGGCTCTAAGTAATAATCTCAATAAATTAGATTTGAAGACCCAGCAGAAGCTTTCACAAAAGCCACTGAGACCCAAGCTATCTTATATACAATACTGATAAGGGAAGAAAAGGGAAACTAACTAAACAAAAAAAAAAAATACATTCTTTAATTTTCAAGCTTGATTTAATAATTGAAACATCATGTTCCCTAACATTACACGTGACATGCTGTGGCATGGCTTCTCTGATGTGCCAATCTCACAGACAACTCCCTGGTTTAGATGTTATTAGTCTGCTAACTGGTACTTGGTGTGTCTAAATTCTGCTGTTTCCAGGGAAAAATAAAGTCATGGCTGTAAAACATGGTGTAGATACCCACACATTGCACTTGTCTTTCCAACAGAGCCTTCCCAAATGATCAGTTTACAAAGGCCCACCCCGTTTGGCTGATATCATTCTCTTGAAATCCAAACTGCTTGAGAAGATAAATTACTGTTACTACATGCCTAACACCCAGCATATTTTTCCCACTAAAATGTGCTATAAAACACATTTCCAGTGACTGGAAGGGAAAGAAGGATTGGCGTTGGCTGCCACTAGTGACAGGTCCCTTCCTCCAGCCTTTTGCCTCAGTTGTGCAAAGCCCCCGTGAAGATTTATCCACACCCATGAAGTCAGACTTGAGGAGGGAAGAGTCGACCTGGGCTCTTGTGTACTTCTACATATTCTTTCAACTTTAACCTGTGAAAAAGGTGCTGTCTTTCAACTTGTTAGCAATTAGCTCAGTGTGAGAGGATGACAAGGAGGAGACTCTGGGCTCTTGTTCAATAATGATACCAATGCTCTCAGTTTGTCAACCAGCCAGGGACAAACAGTTTGTTGTGCAAGTGTTATCATTTTACTGAGCAGATCCCCAGTGTCACACTACAGCTGGCAAAGAGCAGAAACAGAAGCAGCTCCATTAAAAGCACGCACGGCGCATCAGCCTTGGAATGGGACATGCTTCCCACGTTTGTAATCTCCACTCTGGCTTCCCCACATCTCCTGTCCAACCACAAGTTTTAGAGTACCGCCTTTGCAGGTTTCCAGACTGAAAAAAGACATTTAGCAGTCACAGAGTGAGAAAGCTATCTTTTCCAAAACATTACATTTAAGATTGATTCAGAATTTTAATGGAGTGGGACCTCAGCTGAGAAAAGGGAGAAACTGAAGTTAATTAAAGTGCTGTCCAGCTGGAACTTGAAAATTCTTCAATCAGGGGAATATATCATACCATGCCTCTTCCCATGTACATTGAAAAATAGAAACTGCTGTGGATATAATTAAAACTTTGACTTAGTTTTTAGTTAACACTCTTTACTTGATTTATTAATATTCAATCAAGATGCAAAGTTGTGGCCCCTATCATGAAAAAGAATGTTTTCCTCCATAATAATAATCTATGGCATTTTTGGTTTGTTTTGACTTTAGTTTGAGTTTTTTATAACACCTGGGGAAATCTGACTAATCTGATCGCTTTCTATGATGGTGTGACTGGATGGATGGATGAGGGGAGAGCGGTAGATGTGGTCTACCTTGACTTCAGCAAGGCGTTTGACACGGTCTCCCACAGCATCCTCCTAGGGAAGTTTAGGAAGAGTGGGTTAGATGAATGGACAGTGAGGTGGATAGAGAACTGGTTGAAAGACAGAGCTCAGAGGGTCGTGATTAGGGGCGTGGAGTCTAGCTGGAGGTCAGTGATGAGCGGTGTTCCCCAGGGGTCAGTACTGGGCCCAGTCCTCTTCAATATATTCATCAATGACCTGGATGAGGGGATAGAGTGCACCCTCAGCAAGTTTGCTGACGACACAAAGCTGGGAGGGGTGGCTGACACCCCAGAAGGCTGTGCC
>VXBO01013142.1:94703-131025 GCA_013400135.1 Rhinoptilus africanus
AGGAACTTCTTTCCCTTGAGGGTGGCAGAGCACTGGAACAGGCTGCCCAGGGAGGTGGTGGAGTCTCCGTCTCTGGAGACATTCCAAACCCACCTGGATGGGTTCCTGTGTAACCTGCTCTAAGGTGGCCCTGCTCTGGCAGGGGGGTTGGACTAGATGATCTCCAGAGGTCCCTTCCAACCCTATGATCCTATGATTCTATGAAAGCTGGAGAACATAAATATTACTAGGTCAGCCAGTTTAATTTTTTCTTATCCACTTGATTCCAAGGTGGAGTGTTTTGCCTGCTACATTTTGCTCAATAAATTTTGGTTGTTTCTCAACAACAAATTTCAAGCTAAAAAGTCATATTTAGGGACCAATACTCGGAGACTGCACAAGCCTCTTTCTGCATCAAAGACCACAAGTCAAGGTCCGTCGCTAGTGAGGGACTCTGCTGCAGCTAATCTGTCTGTGAGCCAACCTCAAAGCACAAGTGTACCTCATTATAACCTCTTCGTGGTTTCCCCATGAGCTACAGAATCCAAATCCTAGCTCACCAAATACACCTGTATATCATTAAAAAAAATTCAAACACATTCCCTCTCCCAACTAACTATTGGCACAACTCAGAGGCCTTTTGGCGTCAAGAGTAGTAGCTTTCATACTAGCATCCTTCAGGTTCAGTGTCGGGTTATAAATCAAGGATGAATTTGAAAGCACTGCAGGGGGAGATAACTCAACCCACAGCTGCTCCGACAACAGTGGAGAGTAACCAGAGCTGGTCCCATGCTCCAATGGCATAGGTCTGAGTCTGGTGGGCTTTGCTCGTTCACATACAGTGCCGCACCAACAGGGCCACACTGTTTTCAGAGGCTGTTCAGAGAGCGTAGATTGAGATGGGATGGCACATGATCCGGGCTAATACAATGGTCCAGAGAGCACCTGATTTTGAGCTGGTGTCTGCACTACCCTCCCAGGCATGGGCATGCCAAGGAGCTCAGAATGGACCATGACAATCAGTTTTCATCATCTGAACCCTCTGTGCTGATGGATTGGATTCACTTTTGCAAATTGAAAATAAATCCCTTTGGCCTAATTGCTAAGTCAAATGTATGAGCTGAAGCCACTGCCTCCCTGCTTGCCTCACTGGGCAGGGAAAATGGTTAAACAACCACATTATGGACTCACAGTGTGCCTCCAGTTACCAGTGCTCAGCAGCAGAGGAAACTTTCACCCTTCTAACTTAACTGCTTCCCCAGAGCCATACAGAGATGCTGTGTTTCTTCCTACAGTCTCAGTACGAATCACAGTCGCACAGTACGAATCAGGAACATAGTCATAAGCCTCCTAAACCAGTAAATAAAAACTAACTCATCACCTTTAAAAATATACATACTAAGAATATTGTAGTTAAAGTGAAAATCAGTCCAGGGTCCACTTTCACCTAGAGAGGCAAATGACATGTCAAAAGACATGTAAGGCCTGGAAGAATGGAATAATGAAAGAAAAACTTGTTTCCTGTAGTTATCTGTAGTTATCTGGGAGCCCAGATGGTCGTTGTGTAAGTACCATCTTTTAACAGCGTAATCTGTAACCCAGGCAACCCAGATCTTTTTAAAGGTGATGGGATTGGAAAATAAGGTCTCCACTACCTACAAGCTCAAGACAAACATAACAAAATAGCAGGCGTGTAGGCAGGGGAACATATCTGGTAGTGAGGAGATGGGAAGAGGCTCAGGAGGCTGCAGAAGGGTCAGAGTCAGGCATCCATGGAAAGGAAAAGGCTCTCACACCTACACACCTGCAACCCGCACTGCTGCTCACTTACAAGGTCTCTTCGGTTTCTGTCTTTGTCTTAAGTTGACCTATGGGTTTTATACATGAAAGTGTAGTCAGAAAAAACACAAAGAAGAATAAAAATACTGTAAAAGAGATTTCTCTCCAATAGTATTATGAAAGAAATTAGGAAAGACAACAGAGAGCTGCTGCTCTCTGTGACTGTCCCACTCCCAACCTCAGCAGTTACGATTTTATGTCACATCAAAGATTCACAGAATATGGATTTAGAGGCAAGAAAATGTTTCCTGGATTTTAGAGAAACTATATTCTTCATATTAACAGTTTTTTAATCTTTGTGGATTTTCATTGTTTCATGTCCTTTGCAAAAGGAAAGGAAAAACTCACAGTAATTCCTTAAAATAATGAAACATTTATTTTGATGTTTTCTGTCCTCTAGACAGTCTCACCTAATGAAAGAATGTGCAACACAAATTAATCCCCCAGTTTAACATAAAACATGATGAATAAATCCATAGAGAGCATTAAGCAGTATTGATATACTTCTACTCAGGTTTTAGAAATGTGTTTCCATGTGTCTAGGGTAAACCGAAAAAACAGATAAAAAGACTCAGTACACCTTTAAATGTTAAAAAAAGAAAAGAAAAGAAAAGAAAAGAAAAGAAAAGAAAAGAAAAGAAAAGAAAAGAAAAGAAAAGAAAAGAAAAGAAAAGAAAAGAAAAGAAAAGAAAAGAAAAGAAAAGAAAAGAAAAGAAAAGAAAAGAAAAGAAAAGAAAAGAAGATATTAAATCCACTGGTATGGGAACTGAAATTAACATATCAATGTTCCTGAAATTAATTTTTCACATTCATAGTAGTCCAGAAAATCTAAATTTACGGCAATGTGGTAAACATACTCCTTTTTAGAGCAGGAGTGCTGACAAATGTGCATGTTGTAAGTGAAAAGGACACCTAAGAACAGTCATTCAGCAACCCTAGGAATCCTCGCTTAGGAATTTCTCCCTAGAAATTGTGTACTTTTGCAGCATTTGAATGTTCAATAGGCTTATTTCATGTTAGCCTGTTCTAATCAACAGAAATCAACTGACTGTCTTTTTTAGCAGCATCTCATACCTATGGTGGTGAAACCCCCCAAGGCCTGAGGAGGTACCACCTCACAGAGGTCTCTGCAGAAAGCAGAGGTCCCGCAGCGGCACAGCCCCTCCACCGAGGGCACCCACGGAACAGAGTTAGCGCCTCTGACAATTCAGAAAGGTGTCGATTTAAATGAACCACCAACAGACAAATGGTAGCATGAAAGATTTGCTCCACGACACACGTACTCAGTGCTCATAATCAGAGTAGTCTGAATATACACCACAAACATTTGCCAAGTGTCTAGACCAGCATTTGCAGGAGTATTAACTGAGTAAATTTACAGTGAGTTCACTCAAACTACAACAGGGTCGTGAATATCAATCTAGAGAAGACCAAAAAAGATAACAGGTTTATCACATGGAGTCAATTCCCATCTTTTAGGTAACACAGTGGGTCAGGCACATGTACACAAGAAAATTCTTTTAAAAAGAACAAGAAACAAAAAGCCGAGGGGAAGTCTGTATGCAACACCATTCCAGTGAATGAAGTAGTATAATAGCAAGCTCACATTCTACTTGCTTCAGTTTCCTATTCCTTGTGGAATTAAGTAGTTAGAAAGGATGGATGATACCTTGTGGCAGAGACAGGTGAATTAAAAGGAAAGAATGAGGAAAGTAAGAAGGAGAAGGGAGGCAATCAAGAGAAGGCTGAATAACTGTTGCCAATTCATTGACCTTGGTATATTCTGTTAGATTTTTAAAACATTTTTTTCCCTTCAAAAATAGTCATCATTGGCCACATGCCTGGATGAGACAAAAAAGAGACACATGGGCACACATCAGACAGAGGGATTTAACATATTGTCATTGTTCTCTGGAAATAATGAGTGTTCCAGAACAGAAAATTCTTCCAATTCTTCCAAATATTCTGTCCAAATGTTACAGAAAATATTTAGTTTAAACCAGTCTGCTAGTGTATTTTCACTATAACTCTATATCTTTGACTGTAATGATAGCAGCCAAAAATCTATGAAATAAACAATGGAGGGAAAACTAGGGCATCAATCATACTATGGAATGAAAATACAATCCGAGCTACTTTTAATAAATGCTCACCCAGCATTTATGCAGTTCTGTGTTTCTTATACAGACACTTTGACACTGCTAAATAGTCTATGCTGATATTTTTTTCTTCCCAAATAAGTCATAAATTAAGCAGCCTATCGTGCTCAGAGTAAGGTTATGATCACTGTACTGTATGTCAAGTCATTCTTTCAGACTCTGTGCTAAAAATATAACTTTGTGAAAATCCTTGGTACTGCTAATAACCCTGTGAAGTTCTTTGAAGTGCAGTGTGGCTGTCAAATATGTCAGTTGCCGAGGGAGCCTCTCATGGTGCTCAAGAATGAAATATTCGATTTGTGAGTCAGGAAAAGTGGAATAGAGACATGCTGACACGGAATTTCACATGTTCGATAGTCTGTTCACCAGTACTTGTGTTGGATACACAAACGTCGGATGCCAGAAGTAGATCAAAGTGCCCCAGGTTGCCCTCAAGCCCTGCGTGGCAAATGCTCGGAGCCACCTGAGAGTCCATCCATGCGCTGCAACGCAGCTGTACTAAAGTCTTTGCAGAACAGAGGGCAAAATGCAGAGGTAGGCATTAAGGGAATAGCATGGGAAGCCTGTGTTTGTAAAAATAATCTGGGCAAATCAAATTGAACAGAGTGACCCTGTGGTTTGAGATATCCCTCAAGCCCTTGGGTTGAATGTTGCATCTTCGGTGCATCCAGTCGCAGGTTGTAGTTCTGCTGTTTGGGGAGGGTGTCTCGCAGCCTCTCCCCAGAGATAAGGTTTTTACAGGATAAAAGAATTACAGCCCCAAGCGCTGGTTGTCAGAACCAGCTCCTAGTGCTCTGCATTATACGGGACAGCATCTGAGCCACTTTGATTATGACCCTGCTATGTTAGCCACTACCAACATACTGTAAAACCCCCACTTCAAAAACAAAAATACTAACATCCCTCACACTCAGCCAGGTTTGAGTGTGCTAAGCATTTTTTCAGTAAGTTAGGAAAAAACTGAGCACATGAAGAACATTTAGTCCTTTTCATTTTCAAATTCTAACTATGCTTCCTAACCACTGACTGCAAAATAATATCATGTCAGAGGACTTCAAGTTCGCTTCTTCTTTTGTAACATAATGCAACACATTTTTAGTTTCTTCATCTCTAAAGTCATAAAAGAAGCTGCTGTCACCCTGCAGACAAAACCAGATTTTTCCTCTTATTTCCATACTCAAGATACTTCCAGTTTTTGTCAAGCTGAATCTGAGCTAGTTTAGAGATTGCTATTTTTTTAATGTAATGGCTTAGCTCTTAGAAAGCTGACATATTTATTTGAAGGAAATAGAGCAGTTTTGCTTCTCTTTCTAATATCTGAACATTAAAATAATTGCTGTATGCTTTTATTTTCCAAGGTTCAAATCTCTCTCAACCAGATTCTTAAATTTTCCATTTAATTTTTATATTTTATATAAATTTGACTCTATCTTCCCAAATTCCTCCCAACCCGATGGCATGTGCTATACTCCTCAAAGTCACTTTGACTGATATTCCACCTGGTCTACACTTGTTTGATACACTTTTTTTTTTTGGTATTGTCACAAGAGACTGCTACCCTGGCAAGCAACTCCAGGGTGGAAGAGATCATCAGGTTGGCAAAAGGTGAAAGACGAAAAGCTGAGGTCCATTAAATTGTAAAGCCTACCACAGTTAAGCTGAAAATGCGTGCCAAGAGTGGGCCAAGACACAAAGCCTTATGATTAGAGGAGACAGTGTCAATGCTTTTTTTAACACTGCCTGGATTTTATATCACAGCCTTCATGTTGCTTAAACCAAATATTAATATGTGGCTGTCAAAGGGTGAATTTGCTTTATTTAAAAGTAGGCTTACAGCTAAGGAAAGTTGAGGGAAATTACTGGCCTGTAGGGTTAGGCAGGAAGAGCATTAGTCACAGCCTCAGTAATGCATGGATGTCTGTGGAAGACATAAGCAATAATCAGAGTTTTTAGAAAGAAGAATATCTGTACCAGTGCGCAGATTAACCTTATAAGCTTGTAATGAGTTCCATAGATCTTTCAATTCGTACGAACGATAACTTTCAAAGAATCTGTTAGAAATAATGAAGTTATGATTAAATGCAAATGAGGAAAGCATGCCAAACCTCAGGCTGAGGTAGCTGGCTAGCCACTGGAATAATATCTTCTCATAGAAACATTTTTACATGCTTAAACTAACAGGAGACTGGAATAATTGGTTGGAAAGTTTCAGAGGAAATAAACTTTCACTGGAAAATACCATTTTGCGCCTAGGGGGTTTCATTCAGAAAGTTCATTTGGCGTTCAAGCGCTCCACTCCAGACAACTCATGTCCAGGAGCAGGAATACCACATCTGTACCACGTCCAAGCTAGCAGCCTTGTCAGCGCGTTAACTTGAGCTCTGTATCACAGGAACGCATCTCCCCGGCCCTCTGATCTGAGCAAGCCCACCCAGACCCGCATGGCACAGCCTGCTCTTCCCAATCCGGGTGTGCTTCCTCCTCCCCGAGCTGCCACCCTCAGTTGGATTTGCCTCAAGAAAACAGATGAGCCGCCACTGATGAGTCTTTTAAAGGAGTCTCACATTGCCATATATTACAGATTGTAAGACACACCTTATTAGAGCTCATTTGGAGCATTTCCTCAAACAGGAATCTTGCTACTGCTTCAGTACCTCTCGCAATTCATCAATGTTGATTTTTTTTTAAACCAGCATCCATTGTATTTATTTGTTGATTTTTTTCAATATTTACACAGGATGTAATGATCCACTAATAGTCCATTAAGCGCTTGGAGTTCATTTATCTTGTTACAAACCGAACTTGGAAATCTCCAAACTGTTTCACAAGAGCTTATAGACAGAGATTTATCGTCTGTGGATCACTATGAAGGACCAGCGTTTTCAAAACTCCTCAGTTCTGTGTTAAATATCTAAGAGAAAGCCCCATTTTTTATAACCGCAAGCACGATCTCACCACTCTACCCCGGAGCCTGCAGGGCAGGTGGCTCTTTGGAGCGCAGGTACTGAGCTGCACCTAGGCTAGGCTGTCCCTCTGGTTCCCATTTGGCTGGTCGCTTTTCTCACCACCCTCATTTCATGGCCAGAACAACCAGCCTCAGTCCTCCTGAGAGATACTGAATGATATTGCAATACAAATAAATTACATTAACAGCAAGACTGCTGAAACCCTCTGAAAGGGAAGCGAAGGAAGATTCTGTTCAGACCATTACACCTCTAGCTACTATCACACAGTTATCCTAAGTCCTTGTTCAACCACCAGGTTTTCTGGTATCCATCTATAGCTGGGCTGTGCTAGCAGCCACTTCTGGGTATATTCTAACTAACCCCGCTAGAATCAGCCGAGTTATTCCATCTTTACCTGGATGTTACAGAAAAGGGCCCACCTCTATGCAGTGTGTTGGTGCAAGGCAACGCAGACATTATAAGATCATAGCAATAGACATCTATACTTCACAGAGTATGATGTTCACATATTACTGCAGGCAGTAAATACACTTCACTGTGACGAAAGAGGTGATGAGATTTTTCTGGAGCTGAAGATTATTAAAATGCTTTGAGGAGAATTATTTGATTTATTTTATGACCTTTTTTTGACTGGTTTGAAAAGTTGAATGTGCTAAAATTAGCTTCTGAACACTGTACTGAAATGGAAAGAGAAAATCTATTACCTTTTCAAGGTTCTCCCTTTTTTTTTCCCAATAATTCTTTGACAAATTTGGCAGAAGATAATAAGAAATTTCAGGTTTGAGCTTTTTTTTTAGAAAAAAATGTTTTGTTTTAGGAAATTAAAAGATTTGTTCTAATTCTGAATTGACTTAGAAAGGAAATTTCATACCTCCATTTCTTAATGATAAAAGCACATATAATAATAGTAGCCACTACTTTGTTAGTTGTTAGAGAAAAACAAACAAACAAAAAAAAAGAACTCAGGTATTTCTATTTGATATTCTTTTCTAATTCCTAGTTCAAGTATTTAAAACTGTATGTCTGTGATATCTACGTGCCACAGACATTTACATTTCACCCTGTGCAAAGCAGAAATTCTCACCTAGACCCAATTAAGAATTGCATCAGGCTGCAGGAGGTAACATTCACTCAACACCACATCCAACCCCAGCTTGTATCTGAACGGCCCAGGGGACACAGGGAGATAGGCAGCAGACTGCAGAGTGCTAGGGGATCCATGCCTTTGCTGTTCCTTGCTCCCACGTGCTTAGAGACTAGTGGCACTTTTCAGAACTGGCATTAAGAAGACATGGCATCAGAACATTATTTTTCTTCTTCCCCAAAATGATTCAGCACTTTGGTCATATACACAAAAACACGTTTTCACACTGTCTCACTCCTGAGTCCAGGAAACATTCATCCTGGAGTAAGGAGGGAGAAAGGAGGAAAGAGCTCAGTTTTCTCATCCTCCATCACACTGATTTGTAGTTCATTCTGCAAGTACTTGTTGCATTAAGGGGCAAAGTGGTTTCGGCAGAAAATAAACCCCCTTGCACTCTAACACTCCTCACTGAGGTGGGAGGCTAGGTGCGGCTAGGTTTAATTTCTGAGTGATGCCCAATTCACCACTATCAGTCCAGTCGCGTTTAACAGGTATTAAACTGTTACGATTCGGATACACTAATAGTGGACTGCACCTTCAGTCTGGTCGTGCTCATGAACTAGCACAGCCACTCTCGAGTCTTTGGTCAGGTTCAGTGAGAAGCCGAAATGACTAGCTACTTAAACAGTGCAGCTTATTTAAACAACAGATATCCAGGTTCTTATGGTTGCCAGTGATAAATACGCTGTCTGCAAAGCATGTGCAAATAAAGGTATTGTTATATAAAACATGAGAAAAAGTTACAAACAATACGGCCTGGCTATAAATATAGGAAAGAGACTCTCTAGAGAGATTTCTAAGTTTCCCAAGGAAGCCCTCGGTATAGTCTAAGTCTCACCCACAGGCATCCCTATGGGAAGGAAGAAAGGCTCAGCCTGTCGACTGGTCCCAGGAGTCAAAGGCAGTCTCCTTGACTTGTTCACAGCGGTGTCTTCCCTGCTATCTCCCCTTTCTTGGGCTATTTTTATACTATATTTTACCTTCAAGGTGGAGTTTGTGTGACTTTAGTCATAAATACTTTTATTATGATTGGTGTAAAATTCTCTCGCTTCACATTTAAAGTTTTAGTTTACAAAAAATTCAGAGTGCAGACTCAAGGAGGAGTGGTTGCACCTTGGAGGGGGTTAGCCTTTGGGATGGAGGTGTGTTTTGGTATCATAATGACATTATAATGAGCAAAGTTCGCACAGAGGACAGCATTTCAGCATTTCATCAAAATTCGACAGACTGTTGGCTCAGGGTAATACGTATGCAGCTTATCGGTTCCATAGTACCATCTCGTTCCCATATCTGCTGTATTATCACAGGGAGAGACCGTGGACTCTCCATTCCACTTCTTCCCCTGTGTTGCTTTGCAAGCAATATTGTACAGGGAATCGCAGATGGGTGGATTCTCCTCATACCAGCTGCAGCTGTATTCTACCCTAGAAACGTTTTGATTTTATATCTTTCCTTAATGTGTGAACAATGCTGTATTTTTGATCATTTTAGTAATTATTCCACATTACTTCAACTGGGGCCAACAAACCTGCATGCACATAGTACACTAATGAGGTTAAATAAGGCAGATTAAGGCAGATTAAGGTCATGCAACAGGTAAAAGTATCCATGTATTATTCAGAAATCAAAAAAGTAGATACCAGAAAACGGGAAAAGACGGGACCTATTTGGCAAAGCCTTGGATGAAGAGATGGGCCTAGCAGACCTCTAAAGGCTAGCAAAGACTGTCGGTCCCACAAGCTCCATGGTCAGCAGCTCTCCGTCGCATCTCTGCTCTCAGTGGGAGCACTGAGACATCCAGCAAAACCTGCCAGAAAATCACAACCCAAGGAAGTACCCCCCTCCTTGATTTCTTTGATTTAGAGATTATTCCTGTGTTCTAGTCAGCCAAGGGCTGAGCAGATAATTGTTTTATAAAAAGAATTACGAGTATCAGAACTTCAGCAGCTCTGAAATGTCCCTCAGCAAGCAAACAACTAACTCTTCCACCCACTCAGTACACCCCCACTTGTGAATTGCAATTAGCATTGCAAATGCCTTTCCTTTTTCAGAACTATTGATTGTGCTGTTAAATAGCAGCAGAGAGTTAAAACGCCTGGAAATCTGCTTTAGCTTCCATTCCCCATTATGTATGCATGTATGTATGTATCTACCTATCTATCTATCTATCTATCTATGAAAAAACCTTCCCATTCTATACAACTACCACCATCACACAACCTTCTAGTTACACACAATATGTATTGTTCATTACTATACACACTCATCTTTCAAAACCCTCATTTAACACCGTCTAAATATTCTTGCCAGTGTTTAGGGGAAATGCTCCCATTGACCATTCCCCCTGAGCACACCTTATATCAAAATTTCATGTCTAGTTAAAGGAATAATATTTGTCCAGCTCATCTTCTATGAGCCTCTTTGGTTTTCCCACTTAAAACCTTGCTTTATTTCAACCTGTATATATGGATATATATGGATGTGTTGGTTATAAGGAGGCAGAAAGAGAGTGAGACACTGGATATATAGTTGCTCTCACATGCAGACATTGCTTGGAAGGGCGGACAGAAGACTGTATTATGATTGTCAGGTGTTCAAAAAAATGGCAATGGCGGGCAGCGAGCAAAACACCACATCGACACCAGTATTCTTAATATGCCTCATGCAACCTCTGCATAAACCCAGCAATTTATCACACGCTGCAAGACTATCAGGAGCATCCTATACATAATCCTTTGTAAATTGCTGTAGCACCATGAAAAGATTCACAGCACAAACTCTGTGTCCGGGAAGGGAGGAGTCAGGAAGATTGCAATTCAAACAGCCTCTGAAACAGAAGGATGAGCAGGGTGTGGAAAATCAACACATCAAAAGGGCTTTGTCTATCCCAGTCACAGACAAGCTCAAACAAGGCTTCATTTGCATTTGCACAAACAGCCCAACACGCTACAATAAGCTTCCCTAAATTGATTAGCCAGAAGGAGGGGAGAGCAGCCCTTCCTAGCAAGTGCTTTGAAGATTCATTCGCATGCAGGGACATGCTTACCCTGCACAGGTACCATGGGAATGGGGCGATCCAGAGCAGGAGTGTCCGCTCCAGGAGACACCACCTCGGGAGAGCCCGCTGAGCTCATCCTCAGACACAAATACCAAGGCAGCTTTCCACAAAGTGCTCGGTTACAGCTTGGGGAACAGATTAGGTTTTGACACACATTTCCCATGCTTAATTTGATGCTTTCATAGCAGCAGCTCCATCTCCGTAATCAAGAGCTTTTCTCTTTGCTTTCCTGTTTTGATTTTAAGCTTGTCTAGCCACAGTATTTTGACAAATTTAGAGTACGTCAGTGTTAGGAGTATAACACATTGAAGTAATGTTGCAGACAAGCCGTATGTGAACTGAGACAAGTCTGGGAATCCATGGGGTCATGGTGAAGTGCTGGGTACAAAGGGAAAAGTTTCACAGGGAGAGACTATTCAGTGGTTTCTGATGCAGAGCTTCAAGCTGAGAGAATCCTCGGCTTTGAAAAAGTCTCACATCATCACGTATGTCCCCTCTAATAAAAACATCAGGTAACCTTATGTTCCAGATATACTCAGCTTGGTTATTGACTACGCAATGGCAAATTCTTCATTAAAGCTGGCTTCTAGCTGTATCTCAGAAACTGAATGTTCATTTAAGTGAAAAGTGACCCTGAAACCATTGCTACTGAGGAATCTGACCTTACATGGGAAAGCCTGCTCATCAGACAGATTGCAATAATATACCTGGGAGATGAAAGATAAAAGCCCAAGTACAGTTGCCTTGGCAAAAAGTGTTCTCAAAGGAATATATTGTTCCATCAACACTGCCATTCAGAGAAATGTACCGACTTTAGGGATGGTTTCTAAGATTCAGGGGAATCTAGGGACCAGACAGAAATCCCCTTTTGAAAATAAGAATTTAAATTATTCCCTGGACTGGACTGGACCAATCAAGAATGGAAGTCCCAGGCCAGAGAGCGTAATTCCCCAAGAAAACTGCCATGCACACAGCTAGTCTGTATGAGGAGAAAACGAGCTTGAACTTGTGATCTTGCACGCTAACAAACTTTCTTAATTAATTGGCTCTTCTGAGACCATTAGTTTTCTAACTGGTTAGATATTCCTTCCTTCTTATATCCACAAACGAGAGGGTAAATCTTCCTGTGATAGGAAATTCAGCCACAATATTACATTCTAAGGAGCGTAGTTTCAAAGTGCTTGTTTTTCTCTTGAGACCCTGTGAGACTGAGTTTATTTGCTTTAATCTCTATGAGTTCAGGAACTCAGTGACCTTTTCATATGTGTATATGAAAGTAAGATCGTTCACCAGGCAGGTGGTCCCACACTCTTGTGGCTCTAATTTATAATTTTTAATTGGATCTACATTTGACTGCTCTACTTCCAGCACCTCTAGCTGAGCTACATGCCTCAGATTTCAGTCAAGGTAATTTCCAGCTACTGATAATTTTTATCACTCTGCTTTTACACTGATTTATAGAAACTGCAATGAAAGATTGGAAAAAAAAATCTGTTAGCTTTAAACTGTTTCTATTTTTTTATAGCAAGCTAGTTACATTAAGTCAAAAAAGATATTAAACTGCCACTCTGTCATCCAAGAGCAAGCTGAATTAGATTTGCTTATTTGACAAAAAATCAGCCAAAATGAATTCATATTTCCTTAAATATTGCATGCACACAAATATTCTTAACACTTGGTGAGCAGGCAGTTTAGTAAATATACAGCATGCTGTAAAACCTCAGCAGCATCTGAACTTGAACATCACAGAAAAAGGAGTTACACACACAGAATAATATGCTTGGACTGAAATCACCATTACCCTGTAAAATTACATCATTTATTAGAGGTGATTTTTAAGCCAATCAGTAAATTAGATCAGAGTGTTCCGAGTTTCTCTTTCAGAAATCTGCAAAACAGTAAAAACAATGAAATTGTAAATCCAGGCATTTATACTGAAGCAGCTATGGGGCAAGTTGCAACATTCTGGTCTTACTCAGGAGTTTATAACCAAAGTCCAAAGTAGGGGACTCTGACTTAAAATGAATCCTTTTACTGCAGCTGTGTTTATTTTCATACAGAGTGTGCCTACGTTTGTGCTTTAGTTCAGATCATAAATGTACTTTTGAAGCCAGATCTTGCAATTCTTGCCATTTAGCATGCTTTGATTCATATGATGGAAAGGTTTTGGAGGATATGAACCAAATTATTTCCAATTTAAATCAAAGCGGAAGATGAGATTGAGGAACACATGTACTGCCCTCCAGCTGCTATGACCATTTCGTCCTTTGGACCAGACCAGACTTAGTCTGAAGTAAAGCTCACCTGAAATGGGGTTAAAAAATTGCCACATCAGGTCCTCAGCCCCACCTGGATCTCTTCCTATGGCACTGAACTTCTTGCATGTGTAGGTAGAGCCTCCAGAGATCTACAGTAAGCACCAAAAATTCCTTCCACCTTTTGCAACCACAGTGAACTGTGGGCTTCCCAGGCAAGTGCTTTTGAGTCTTTGATGTCCCAGTGAGATCACAAATTATCCAACTACTAAACTACCTGATCTTTTCCAAATAGCAATTAACCTAAAATTTAACCTAAACACCAATGACATTTCAAATCAGGTTGGGGTATGTCATTAGGAGAACATGAAAACCTCTAGAAATAGATATCTACCTTTTGTCTTTATTTTAGACCATAAGGTCACTGGCTTAGGGATCACATCATTATGAGAAGAATGGAAATCCTTATCATATTTATGATTTGTATTTGCTATTGCTAACCGATTCACCAACTTCTCTGTATTTACTTCACAAAAGCTCAGCACACTGGTCCACACATTTGGCAATTAGGGATTTTTATCTCTAGTCGAGCTATGCACCATTACTGAAGTGCCTCACAAGGACAGTCAGCCGTAGTAACATATAACATCCTACAATATATAATAGCATTTCTTCAACGTCAAGTATCTGAAGTTGTTAAAATATTTCTTTTCATTTTACACTTTAAATCAAACCATAAAAGTTGAATTGCGTACTTTAAGCCAAGTATAAGCTCTGCTTCTATGACCTTAGACTTCTCTATGTCTTTTGGTGATTCTATTTATTTCATTTGTGGATGATAAATAACAGGAGTTAGAGCTAGTTTTCATGCAGCCAGGTACTGATTAGTGCATCCAATGACAGAGTCCGGATCAATGTCACCCCTTAACTCAGTAGCCCCTCAGGGAAGTTCAGTTGTTAATGCAGTCTCAAACAAGTGCCAGTAGTATGTAGCTGCCCATGGCTTGGACGGGAGTACTCTTCGCTGGGTTAAAAACCGGCTGGAGGGCCAGGCCCAAAGAGTGGTGGTGAATGGAGTTAAATCCAGTTGGCAGTTGGTTACAAGTGGTGCCCGCTAGGGCATATCTTTGTCAATGATCTGGACGAGGGGATTGAGGGCACCCTCAGTACGTTTGCAGATGACAGCAAGTTAGGTGGGAGTGCTGACCTGTTCAAGGGTAGAAAAGCTTTGCAGAGGGATCTGGACAGACTGGATCGATGGGCTGAGGCCAATGGCATGAGGTTCAACAAGGCCAAGTGCCGGGTCCTGCACTTGGGTCACAACAGCCCCAAGCAGCGCTACAGGCTCGGGGCGGAGTGGCTGGAAAGATGCCTGTCAGAAAGGGACCTGGGGGTGTTGGTGGGCAGCCGGCTGGATATGAGCCAGCAGTGTGCCCAGGTGGCCAAGGCAGCCAAGGGCATCCTGGCTTGTATCAGGAACAGTGTGGTGAGCCGGACTAGGGAAGTGATCGTCCCCCTATATTCGGCACTGGAGATGCCCCACCTCAAGTACTGTGTCCAGTTCTGGGTCCCTCACCGCAAAAAAAGACATTGAGGTGCTGGAGCAGGTCCAGAGAAGGGCAGCAACACTGGTGAGCAGTCTGGAGAATAAGTCTTATGAGAAGTGGCTGAGGGAGCTGGGGTTGTTTTGTCTGGAGAAAAGGAGGCTGAGGAGAGACCTTATTGCTCTCTACAGCTACCTGAAAGGAGGCTGCAGCGAGGTGGGGGTCGGTCTCTTCTCCCAAGTAACAAGTGATAGGACAAGAGGAAATGGCCTCAAGTTGCACCAGGGGAGGTTTAGGATGGATATTAGGAAAAATTTTTACACTGAAAGGGTTATCAAGCATTGGAAGAGCCTGCTCAGGGAAGTGGTTGAGGCACCATCCCTGGAGATATTTAAAAGATGGGTAGACATAGTGCTTAGAGATACAGTTTAGTGATAATTTTTGTCAGGTTGGTTAGTTAGGTTAGGTGGTGGACTAGATGATCTGAAAGGTCCCTTCCAACCTAGGCAATTCTATGATTCTATTCAAATTGCATAATTATGTAATTGTGGAAGTCTTGAGTAGCAAATGACACTTGTGTGAAATATGTCATCCATAAGAGAAAAAATATTACTACCAAGCCTTGTGGAAAATTATTTCCTGCCTTTACCGGAACTAAATTTGGAAGCCTAATCAGACACCAAAGCAGTCATTATCTGATTCAGTTTGTCATCTAAACAGGCAACAATTGCACCTGTCTCTGCCAAGGAATGTGATACTTTCCAAAGTAGTATGTGGAAAACAGTGATATGCTGGCAGAAATTAAGAAACACACGAGCTGGATGGGAAAGTCTTTCATTCTGAATGGAAAAAGAAGAGCCTGGCACATCAGGGTCAGCAGGCTTCTACCAGCCAAGACTTTGAGGACATGCTGCATAGACCATATTTGAGTCCTTGCCCACCCACAGTAGATCCACTTTTTCACCTTGCCAATAGGAGTTCCACAGGGTCTACCAGATTTGATACAAAGATAAAACCAATCTTGGGTTTCCTGTTTTCCCATTCCTAACATTTTTAAAAGGCTCTGTGACCGTGTTACTTAATTTTGACATTGCAAATGTATGATCCACTTTCCTTTTATTTATTTCATGTCATTCCTACTGGCATAGCAAGCTTTAAGAGGATGACACTGGAGTGCTCTAACAAAGACCACCACTGCAATACATTTCTCCAGGGTATCTGTAAAGCAGTATGGTGCACTCAATTATAATGCAAGGGCCATCTTGGGAGCTGGTAATGCACGAACCTGTGTGGAAGAGGTGTCTTTCACTGGCCAGCAGCATAGCACTAACCCTGGGAAGTTGCAAGAAAGTGAGACGCAAATGGTATGCCTGAACATTTGAAAGTCCTACAAGAGTTCTCAAGAACAGCAAAGCTGAGGCAGGACTTCTGCCTCTCTGTCATTTAACTTAAATCATAGCTGTTTCCTGACAACACAAGACCAATTTGCAATGCTTTAGAGATTCAGAGTACATTTGGTTTGTTTGCTTTCTCTTTATTTGGAGAATATAAATGAGGGTAGAAAAAAGGCAAAATTTTCAGAAGAAATCTTGTTCCAAAGGCAGAGAGCAAGCAACTGGAATAGAAAAGCCTTTTCTTGATAAAGGACAGGGTGCTATTGCAGAGCCATGAACGGAGAAGCACTATGTAAAATGAATCTGATGGGACAGTCAGGTGTACAAACATGTAGGCATCAGAGACCTGCTTACACAGAAGCAGTGATGGCATTGAGAAACTTCTCAGAGGACTTAGAGGATAACCAGTATGTTATTGCTGAAAGGCACGTACAGTCACTCCAGACTGGGACAACTGACTGCCTTTTTGGTTTTCCAATGGAGGACTCAGTTGGTGGTAAAGCAGGAGTTATTGCAAGTCTAGAAATGCAGAAGCAGAGAGCAGAAGAAGTTCCCTATGAAAGGTAGTTGAAATTGCCAAAGAACATCAGGACTGGTTGAGAGTTAAGGCTGAAATAAGTAGCTGTGGGGCAGCTGAACAGCCATATCCCATGAGGAGAACTGGTTATGCTCACCTTACAGAGAAGACTCCTGTACTGAGGAATAACTTACGTTTTTTGAAAGAGTGCAAAATGTTCAAAAGGTAACAGAAGGTACCAAGTTGTTCATTATCTACAGCAAGAGGGAAAGTTTAGACCACCTTAGCACTACACTACAAGAGAATGTGATATAGTCTGTGTAAACAAGCTTTGCAGTGAATATTTGACATTTTTTGAGACATGTAGTGCCAAAACCATTAGAACTTCTAGAAAAAGAATGAGAGGTCCATGGAAATACCTGTTAAACTTCCTGTCTCTGCTAAGCGGATAAAGTGTAAGGACAGCCTGATTTACACAGAGAGACCATACCATGCTAAAAGCCAGCTTTCAGCAGAAAGAGAAAAAATGGACATGTCAGTGAGGGTCCAGAAAAAGGCAAGGTAAAAAGTGCCTGCTGAGGTCAGAAACAAAGAATATCAAGACCTGTGCAGCTAAACCCCAAAACTCCAACATTCAACACCTTTCATTATTCTGAAGCTTAAACTTTCCCAGCAGATGCTGCAAATCCTGCCAATTTTTATAGTGGTTTTGTGAGGTGGGCAGATGTGCCCATTATAAAACCATCGTCTAGTACATAGCATTTTGGTGCAGCTTAGTTACTACCAGCATGCCTATTCCCATGTCTCTATTCCCACTTATTTTCTTCTTTGTAGTGGATGAAGCATAAACACGGAGACCCAACAATTAAACTGCCATTCACAAAGCCTGGAGTTTAAGCACATCTTTCCAACAGGGGCATCTGTGCCTGCATTAACATTATAGCTAGATCCTTCACTGCTTCTTTTTCAGTGGCTTCACAGTTACCTAGGGCTTATTTCATAGCCAAGATGCTCTTTAGTTCCCTTTGAGTAACCACTTCTGCATAGTAATTTCCTCTGCCCTGCAGTTAAAAAGCTCTACAGGACAGTCTTATTTAAGTGCCCTTGCATGGTAAGCTCCAAGCGATCAAGGGGTACCTGTCTTTAAATGCATATACCTACCTGGGAACTATGGGAAGACTATGTCTGCACAAATAATACATGCTCACAGCACCAGATGTGTCTGTCAGAGAGCAGCAAGAGTAGGCTGGGGAGTGTTTGGGCAATGGGGCAGGATGGGGCAAGGACCTCCCCCCCCACAATCCCATCCCACCACAGCTAGGGGTGGCAAGCAGAGCTGGGCCAGGAAGGGCAACCAGGGCCTCCTGCAGACCTGGGACAGCCAGGCATGGCCGTGGGGAAGGGATGGCTGCAGAGCCAAGAGAGGGAGGCAAGAGCGGGATCAGCTAGGGTGATGGGCAGGCATGGGCATGGCTACAGGGACCATGCAGGGACCCAGCACCAGGGCCGGAGCTGCAGTCCAGCTCCTGAGCTAAGGGGTGATCTCCAGAGGTGGCTTCTCACAGCTCCTCCTCACAACTGGGCTGTTTCCCCAGCCATGGCCAACCCCTGGATAGCAGAACCACATCAGAGCTTGATGGCCTGAAGGCTTGATGCACAGGCAGCCAAACATTAGGGAAAGATGAAAAGGCTGCAGCAACACCTCATGGGCTCAAGTCCCCAACAAACATATCACTTTCAAGACCCCTGGGCAAGGAGTCCACCAACTACGTAGTTTTATATATAACTGGGACCCAGCTGGTCATGGTTTTTAGGCATTATGAGAGCATAAACCTTAACAAAAAAACATGACACACACTTAAACTGCATGTGTGTATTCAACAATTAACAGAAAATGGGTGACTCCAAGGCTCACATAGCTTCCTACAGTATTCGTACAAGGTCAGATGTTCAGTGCACTATCTAGCACCATCAGTAAGGAACAACAAAGCTCAGAAATTGTATATCCTGTGAAGTTCTCTCTTTGCTTAGTGGATCTGTTGTCCAAGTCCTTAATTTCACAGCTCCCATCTAAAGAAACTGCAAAAAAGGGAAGGAAGAGAGCTTCTGAGACAGCATCAATCCAGTGAAGCAAAAGACAGTGTTTTGAAAAGCTGTGTATATTTCTCAATGTAATCAAACACAGAATAACTAGATATTCAGTGAAACTGCTCAAGAAACTCCAGCAAGCATGACATGGCAAAGAAAAAATAAGTGAGAAAGTCACAAATTCAGATATGCTGATATGATTTTTGGTATCTCTGTCTGGTATTGTGGTATATCTGTCTCAGTAAATGCATAGAAAGCCAAACTCCTTCTGTATGCATTCAGTTGCCTTGATATCAGCCATAGATTGTTCAAAAGCCACACACTGGCATAGTAGGTAGGGCTGCACATCAGTTTGCGCATTGGAGCCAAGCACATTGGTTTGCCACCAAGCAAATGCAGTGACCCAGCCTCTTGGCCAGTGCTATCTCATGTCCCATCAGCCCTGACTTCCCCTGAGGAGACCTGTCCAGGCTTGCTCTCCCCCAGCAAAAATTATCCCTCTGTAGAAAGCCACCACAAATCTTTATCTATCTTGGTGTCTCAATGTATGATTAGGTGATTTATTGCCCTTGCACTGACCTTCTGCTTTTGAGTGAATTTTGTCTCTGTTGCTAAATAAGAAAAGTCTTTTTCATATGTAACAAGTTTTCATTAATCTTTTTTACCGCAGTGTCCTTTCAAAATCACAGGCCCCAGTATATCTCCAGTCAACACCTGGTGACAGCTGTTTTAAAATCTTGGGATGTTTCAGTATGCAAGAGTTGTCAGATACTGGGATTACAGCATGAATAAAGGCGTCAGGTCAGGTCAGAGATGAATGAGGATGGCATCCTTCAGGCTAGACAGAGAAAGAAAGGACAGGGCACGCAGGCACAGCGAAACTGAGGGGCAGATGGGGAATAAGCCATAGAAAGACAGGGAGAAAGAATGGATGATCCTGAGCTTCATAAAACCTTACATATTTCTTGACGTTTAGCAGTATTCAGCCAGAGGCAGGAGCCCATTTTACTTAAAAAGGCTGTGTCTTGGCATTACAGAAATAGACTGGTCTCTGACTGACATTACATTAATCAGCCTCACTGTTGCTATTATAAGAAAACTAATCTCTGTAGTTATATAGGGTATGGCTATAGACATGTAGAATATGGCTTCAGCAGAGGATGATCAGGGACTACCGAAACAGCTAATTTTCTAACAACAGTGGAGCTATTCCCATATTTATCCATTCCACTTTGCTCTGTGCTACGCTTCTCACAAAATCGGCCTCTGCCACATCCCAACACGACACATGTATCGCAAGATCTGCTGGCTGGTGACACAGCCTTGCACATAATACCAGGTGCAAAACAAGAGATAATATCAAGCAGTTGCTTAGTTATCTTAATTTGCTCAAAGTCGGTAAATGAACAATGACAAAGCTAATTAATTGGAGGCAATTAATTGCAGGTATCTGAACAAAGAAAAAGTGTACAAAATTAAACAGAATGGCTTTGGATGTGGTCATATCTTTTTCTGCCTTGTCTCGATAATTCATATTGAGTTACATATTTGACATCAAGGGAGGGATTCAGCTCGGTGTGAAGACATTTACATTTAGGCATTCACACGTAAATGTCTAAACTCTTTTTTTAGTTAGTGGATGCTAAGGACCTCCTTTGGAAGAGCTCATTTGAACACCTGCCTGGGATTCAGATGCCTAAACAGAGGCACCTCCTTTTGTCTGGGTGCTGTGGAGCCTCCAGCCCTGCCCCTAGCTCATGCTCCAGGGAGTGCAGAATGCCTCCTGGCCCCCTCTGATATTGGCCAGCCCTGGGCAAACGTTTGGGGGACCTTTGGACATCTCAGAGGGCACTCAGAGCTATCTGTGGGCAGCTGATGACTGTTCTTTGCCATTGCCTTGGAGATGCCCTGGCCCTTGGACTCTCATGTGCTTGCTCACACACAGACACCAAAGATCAGGGGTTTTAATCCCACTCTTGGGAGAGGCCTGGTGATGAAAGACGGGGTACACAGGCAGTGTTTGCATAATTTTTCATTTTTTTATCTCTAATCTTTTACCAGTTTTCATATGATAACAACAACTAATTTTTAAATTATCTATTTATTAAATTATTGTTAGCATTTAATTGCTACAGTTACATCCTGCCTCCCCCTTATACTTTTTTATTCTAAACAGCTGTTGAATAAGCTACATTTTAAAAAAAGAAACAGGAAAAGCAAGTGCAGAAATTATTTTTACTATCTAAAATAACTTACTGCATCTGTTTCCATGAATATATAGCATGATTTTGTGCTTAAATGTGCATAAAAACAATGCTCTGGAAGGTAGATGGTCTCTGTCTGATGAAGTTGCAGTTATAAGGTAAATGAGTAAATGAGGTCAGTTACTGGATCTTTATCAAATCCATAAACTTTTTCTTTGATTAAAAAAAAACCCCAACCCTGAGAAATGTATTTATTGGTATTTATGAGTATATTTGTTTTATGAATGAGCTCTCCACTCATGGGTCCATAAGGTTTTAGTTCAGATCAGGAATGCATTTCTGAAGCCAAACCTCCCAGTTTTTCCAATTGCCATGCCCTGGTTTGCACTAGGGATCAGTCTCAGGGTACATGGATTGGATTCCCTTCAGGTGAAACTAAACTGGAAGATGAGTTTGGGGAATGCACCCACTGCTCTCCAACTCCTAATATGCCTTCAGTTCCTGGCATTAGAGAAGAGCTAGTCTAAGTTTAAATTAATGTGGCATCAGGTACAACGTGTACATCAGATCCTCAGCACCTCTATAGATCCAGTCCTGTTGAGCTGCAGTATTTGCTAAAATACATGCAGGCTTAGAGAGCATTTGATCTTTACAGCTGCAGAAATTTCTTCAAATTTTATGCAAATTTGACCAAAACAGAGTATCTATACAGACTGCATGTCTGAAATACTTCTACAGCATCTTTTAACAGGAGGCCATCCTTCATTAATAGTTTTCTGTCAAAATACACAGTAAATTTGAAAGTGCTCTTAGTCCTATTTTTCAGTTAAGGAATTAAACTGTGCCTAAGGATGCCTTC
This sequence comes from Rhinoptilus africanus, assembly GCA_013400135.1. Classification (NCBI taxonomy): domain Eukaryota; kingdom Metazoa; phylum Chordata; class Aves; order Charadriiformes; family Glareolidae; genus Rhinoptilus; species Rhinoptilus africanus. The sequence continues at coordinate 116,710 of VXBO01013142.1, forward strand.
CCAATCTTTCCCAAAGCAGACACATGGGTCTCACGCAACAAGCTGCTGTCCAAACCACAGGATTATTTTTCTCGATTATTTGTATATGTAGATTACCCTCTTTATTTCTTTTTTTTCTTTTTTTTTTTTTATGCTGTGTAAAGGACTATATATGATGCTGCCCCACTGGTAGGGGTAGGACAAAGCATTGTGGTAAGCAGGATAGGTGATGATTTCTGTTACAGAATTTCAGCTGCTCCTCCAACATGTCTTATCCTAGACTCTATCAGAAACAAGATACCAGACAAGACAAATCACTGCTCTGATCCAGTATGACAATTCCTGGCAATCAAAAGGAAATCCTTTTACGGCCGCAATGCTTGTAGTTTTAAAAATGCTCCCAAATGAACTCTTACTTTCTGAATCCCAGATCTTAGTGGAATCTGTGTTATGGTACCATGGCTGAATGTATGCTGACTTCCCAGTCTTAGTCTTCCATTGATGTCTTCTGATTTCAGTTCTATTCCAGGTTTCCTTCAACATACTTTAATTTCTCTGTTTCTTTATTCTTTGTGTGTGCACTATGTATCGCCACATGCGTGAATCTATGTGATTCTGAATTACCACCTTTGTTCTTCAAGTAATGTGGTCGCATTCAGTGCTGATACGTACTGCATTCTTTTCAGAGGATTAATTTAACCTCCAAATGGCCCATCTCTTTCTCACACAAAGATATGTGACATGAATTTTTCTTCAGGATTCTCCTCTACTACTTATAAGCCTAAAGATGTAGACATGCACACCCAAATATGTATGTATGCATGTATGTGTGTACATTTATATACACATACACACACCCTTTCTTTCTACACATTGATCTACTGACATCTGCAAAAGATTGCTTTGCTATATATCTATCCAGGTGTGTCTATATGTCTTCTCTGAAAAACCTCTACCTCTCACCTACATATTTTTTTTCAACTTTTCACATCTCTATAGCAAATGGTTTTCTAGTTCGAGCTTTACCACTCTTCTGGCTGTCCATGGATTTTACTAGTCATGATGGCTTGTCCTCTTGAGCTACGCTCTCATTGTATGTTTCATAATCAGTAGATTGAGATTGTACACATGATGGGGGATTACAAAATTAGCATTTGGAGAACCATTTAACTGCTGTTTTTCAATATCTGTGGTGAAACAAGGAACTACAAAAACAGCAAGCAGGGAGCCCTTACAAAGTTGCAAAAATCTCCAGAACAAAATACAGGTTTATCCAAGTGTTACTGTACAGGAAATCAGCAGCATGCACAGTGGAGAATCAAGCGAACAAACATCCAGGTGAATTCGTCGTGCGAAACATGAATTATTAATGAATAAATAATGCATAGCATCTTGAGAGTTTTTTAGTCAGAACTATGAACTATGTGGCTGATGGAACAAGATATAAATACAAGACTTGGTTTTTACTAAGGCATTTGAAACATTTTAAAATATTCTTACATTCATTGGTTTGGACATACTCAGAATACCATGGTTTATCTACCTGTAATATCACACTGAGACACCTGACACGGTATTTCCACTACGCTGGACGCTGTCTTCACATTTGTGAAAATGAGGCGGGGATGTGTTAGCTTTACAAAGAATAATAATATTTTTGCTCTGGGATGGGACAGCAACCTCTTCCTTTAAAAACTGACCTGAGAGATCTCCACTATTTACAGTCTCAATTTCAAGGCTGCAGAACCCATTGTTCAAGCATCACTGAAGGTCAACAAGTGCTTGAAAGAATTGTTAATTAACTTGAATTCCAAATGATGAGCATAGCAGGGAAACCTGTTGAGAAACCACATAGCCTGTCTTCTTGACTAAGGCTCTGAAGAAAGACTTGGGAAACTGAAAAAGATCAGCAAACTGAGCCAAAATCTGCTGTTCATAATGTGGGGATCATTATGTCATTTCAGCACACAAAATCAAGCACAATAATAAATTCCTTAGTTCATGGAAGGAGCCTACCAAGGAGAAACACAAATACCTGGGGCAATGCACTAAGGAGCCGGGTGATACCTCCTGGAAACATTGAAGGAGATAGATACTGGAAAAATGCAGAAAAGTGTATCTGATGAATCATATACTGCAGCACAGATATTCTGTGGGAGAAAGAAAATAGAAAGGTAGCAATGCTGAAAAAGACCTAAGGAGTATACACAGGAAGAAGGATCAGAACCCAGATTGTGGTATTCAGTAACAACAAAAAATAAATCTAAATTAACAGCCAGTGCAATCTGCAGCTCTTTTATTAGATGCTCTATGGTGTGCAGTTTGTAAAATAGAGTTAGGGATCCGGGAGGCACCAGGGCCACCAGTAATCCCATGAGTTTACCAAGGTCACCTGGGAGATGGAATGGGTTGGGTGGTCCTTCTTGATAGTAAATTCCTGAAAGCACATCCTAGATACTCCCATATGGCTAACTTCATGCCAGGATGAACTGGAAGGAGTTCAGACAAAAGCAAGACAAATGACAAAGAGCTGGAGGGAATGATTTCAAAGGAAAGATTAAATGAGCTAAAATATGCATAGCATGGCTAAGGAACAACTGTAGGTCAGGAGACAGGGAATACAGTAACTGCTAGCCGTTCTTAGAGGTGTACACGAAGAGGTCTCTCAGTGACAGTAAACAGGGACAAGGAAGAATTCGTCATTGTATTAGTACTCTTTTGCTTTGATTTTTGCTTGGTACATGGTAGCTTTACCACATCATCACGGACTGCCAGCAGCAGGAAAGAGACAGCACTGAAAAAAAAATCCCTCTCCCTTACCAGTGCACTTTGAATTCTGTTTTATAATTCATTTGATTGCTTCCTCTCCTTTCTTACTGCTCTAGGCCAAGCTCATCATTATAGGAGGCTAAGGAACCAGCTCTCTCTGAAATCAAGAACATTTCAACAGGGCATGTTCACAATAATTTATGAACATTTCCAGTATTGCTACCGGATTGCTCCTTCTTCTATGCCTTGTTATTGCAGGACCAAACAGCCTTGGAATTCCTTGGACTCATATCATTCCAGTGAAACAAAATCACAATTTTTGAGCACGAGAATTCCTCCTCCCACATGTTCCTTTTTCTCTTGTGTCTTCAGGTGACATGCAGAGAGATCTGAAGACAGATACACGAGTCTCACCTCTCAGGAGGAATATGCCTTGTCCTGGCATCATTTCCCTGTTTAGCTAGATTGCAGTTTATCAGGAAGGGCAGAGACTCCAACTGTGCTCTCCGTCAGCACTGAATTTGTGCCTAGAACAGTTCTTTCCATATTATTCTCCCCTGTCTTCAAATGCTAATTTTTCAGAAGCCACCTTTGTACTGTTTTCTTACACTTTCTTTCATTTCTTTCATTTTTTTCTAGTAAATCTTTTGAGGATGTCACTCCCACTATAACCTTCCTTCCCTCTTACCCTTAACTCACTGGTGTAATTTATATAGCTCCTTCTGTGCTATCTTTAACATCAGAAGGTCAGTACATAGCCTGCCTTTAACCATACAAGTGAATGCTTAGCACCAGGGAAACTCTTCTTGGAGCATGAAAGACTGATATTCTTTCAAGCAACAACATTAACCCCTATTGATAGGAAAGAGAAAGAGCAGTTTTGCTACCAGTATTTTAAAAGCATGAGTTAAGAGCATCTCATCCTTTATGTTCAGTAGCCATTTGACCAAGAACTGGAAGAAAGAAAAGAAATATCACTGAATTACAGAAGTTACAGCTGTGCAAAACTTTCATACTGGGAGTTGCTTCATCTGCTCCATGCTCTACTCTTTGTGTTACGGAAGAGCTCCCTGCCCTACCATTTGTTTTCTCTTTCAGGTCATAAATTCATTTCCATTCACAATACAAAAAAGGAGTAACACAAACAAGGACATGAAAAGCTACATTTTAAAGCAAAATAAGCCTGTGGAACCTATGGCAGGTTGAAAATTTTTAAAGTGAAAAGCTTCCACTGGAGTTAGCAGCTTGAGTGGTATGAGAAAATTCATGGGAATGTGTTGTTTTTGATGAAACTTCACCATATAAAATTGGTTTTGAGTAAGCTATTATGAGAGTGGAATGTTCTATTTTGCATTTTGGCAAAGTAAAGCATTCTGGTTTTCTTTTTTTTTTTTTTAATAGAAACCTCTCTGTGATGTTTATTTATGTTTCTATGCAATATCATGCATATATAATAATCAAAACTGTATTTCGCATTGCAATTTTTTCTATTGTCATACCTGGAGGATTCAAAGATATTAAAGGTGTAGTGATTAGAATACTATATGGAATTTCAGATTTTTTAATTGTAGTTAGAAGGGAAAGTAGATGGAGTTCCATTTCTTTACAGGAACTGGAAAAGCTTTCTCTTTTTTTTTGTTGCTTCTTGTTGCTTTCTGGTGAGCAAGCAATCAAATTTTAAAAGGGTGATCTTTCTCCAACCTTTGGCCATAGCTAAAAACACTACTTACAGACAGCAGCTTGAAAAGTTACAGTATAATTGATGTAGCACGAAGTGAATCAAGAGGGCAAAGTTGACATGAAGATATTAATATAATCTGCTCCTCACATTTCAGAGAAGTTTACATTTTTTCCCAGCATATCATTTCCTTACAGAAAAATACTTCTACCTTCATAGCACAGTCCTCTCTTGGATGCACAAATGACAGCTTTCACATCCTAAAAGACATTCTGTAGTCTTTCCTGCTGTCATAGTCTGGACATTTGGAGAAGAAAAAGACAAATGCCTGAGTACTACTTTTTCTTTTTTTTTTTTTTTCATAGAGAGCAGCCAGCCAAGAGCAGCCTCTGCATGCAGCTGTTTCTACAGACACAGTACACATTTTTACATAAACTCAGAACCTAAGGCATGAATAAACCTTTTAGCTTCCTAATAACATGTAAACATGCTCAAATCAGTTTTGCATTAGATTACTGATTCTCATTTGTTTTACTGCCTGAAAACATTTGAGAATGGCTCAGAGCAGAACATTTTCTTGGTTTTAATTCATTTAATTGTTTGAATAAGCAAGCATAAAAAGAAAAGGGCAAATGAGTTTTTTCTCTAAAGGGATGAACGCACTATTAGCTTTCCAGTGGTGCACTCTGTCTTCTCTCTGCAGCATACATGCTTGTTCAATTACAAAATTGCACAATAAAGTGAAAAGTTTAGAAACGACCTCCTATTTGGGCTCACAATCAAGCTTTCAGATGCCCTTTATTAACACAATCATTTTCCAAATCTGACCATACTATTGTGAGACGAACCAGTTTCAAAACACCTAGTTTGTGCGTGCAGCACCCAGAAGTAAGCAGTCCCACCTGTGATATCCTGCTCTCCAAACTAACACAGCAAGAGTTTGTTCTGCTGGTTCATATAGCCTCTGCATTCAGCACAGGCACCAGTGCGTGAAGGAGAAGGGACAGAGCGATATGAAAAAGGAGTCAAGAAGTCAAAGCAGAAAAATACTTAATTAGTGTGTGGTGGGGTTTCTCCCTCAGCATCTCTGCTGGATTCCTCCCCCAAGATTACATAGCCAGGCAGAAAGCTCTGCACCGCTTCTCTGTGTCTCCAGCTGTACTCATATGGCATGTAGGTACTGCAGTCGTGCTTGGCTACTTGCTAGCTAGACACGTCAGAGGAGATCCTGTAGGATCTCCTTCCCGACAGCTGCTTTTCAGAAACAGAGCCAGTCTTAATAACAGAAGCCAGCAGATGCAATAGATGCTCAGCCCATCTGAAATGAGGCCACTTGCATTTAAGAGCTTATAAATGGATTTAGTTTTCTAATTTCAGGACCTACGTTTTGGCGAAAAAAATTCGAATTGATCAAACAGTTTTAATTTTTAACCTGTCTGTAGATGTGCAGATCTTTAATTTTCAGTGCTGGTTATACACACTATAATCTCTCTATGTATAAATCAGAGAAATGGTCTTCCTATATATAGTCAGTATTCCCCAATCAATGTATGTACATAGATACACATGAAAAAATCTACCCCACATGCTAGTGCAGCCTCATACATTTCCCTGTTCTTTTATTCATCAGTATTGGGTTTCTGGGTTTTTTTTCTATGCAGTCATACTCCTTTGACAGTATGTAGCTGTCATGGTTCTGTCTCACAGGTTTCTATACATCAGAGACTAGCTTTAAAACTGTTTTGACAGATTAAAAGCTGGGATTTTTCCAGACACAGGATGGAGAGAAGCAGGAATATGAGAAGTGAAAAAGAATATTCCTTGACACCCCCTAATCTCCTCAGTGCAGATGGCACTGTCTTTTTCAAGTAGTTTTTGTGCACAACAGCCATTGCAAAAGAGTGAAAGCCTGAGTGCTGAAAATAGTCTTTTGGGGACATACATACATATCTGTGTATACATCTATCCAGTATGCACAGCCGTGCATGCACGAGCAGACAAATGTGCAAAGCTTACCTTCCTTCTTCCTCCCCCTTCCATTCACTAAAATTAATCGCTCCCCAAGATGCTGTAGGCCACATTGTTAATTATTGTCTCTCTCTTCTGCACCTGAGGCATCACACTGGTTTAGAAAACAGCCTGCAAACAGATGGAGAGCTGCTGGAGATGAATCTGCAGGTATGTGAAAAAAATGGATACAGACTTTATGATACTGCAGACTCAGATGGTCTATTAATTTTCAATAATACTCTGGAAAAGAAGGATGTCTCTACGTGGTTTTAGGTGTAACTTGTTTTGAAAAAAGAGCCAATTACTTTTATGATTTCATCACCATCATTTATGTCTAAGGAATATTTATGGGAAAATATTCCAATCATCACTGCACCAGCCTTGCAGTTTTTTAGGTAGCTCTGTCCCTCTGCAGCCAGCTGTACATGTGCTGTGCCTGGTGGCACCAAGGCTGGGCGTCTTGCAGGCCAGACCGACGTGCCAGCTTGAACTGGATGCTGTATGCAGCCTCTTGCCTTCTGCCTTGATGCCACTGGCTCATCCCCAACATCTACCCTAACAGCCTGCTTCTGCCATCATGTTGTCACGGATGGCCACAGCAGACTGGGGCAAAGCCACTCCTTATGCACCCAGCCTGCCTCCATCCTTCTTGCAGAGGCAATATCCTGATGCAATCCCAACAAAAACATTCCACTCTTTGATCCAGCCTGGCAATTAGCGAAAAGTCACTGCAGTAGTTGACACCAACTAGTTTTTCATCTTCAGAGGCTGAGGATCAAAGCTAGTACAGCCACAATGACAAGGCAGGTATGCCTCTAACGGTGCTCAATACTGTCCTGTCCTACAGAGGAGGGCGCTGCAAAGGCAGACAAAGCACAGGCATCCAAACCTACCTAATGCAACCCATGCCTGCTTCAAACCAGGTAAAAAGGTTTCCCTTCCAGAAGTACTTCAGTGCAGCCATTTTCTGTGTAAAAGTACCCAAGAGAGGTATCTGAAAACCAGAAGCTATTCTAATAGAGCCATTTTACCCTCTTCTAACAGAAAACTATTGCTGCACATAGGGAGCAGTTGCATTTTCTAAACTGGGAAAAACGCCTTTCAGACTTGGCTTGAAGTTCAGCTCTGCACATTAGCCAAATTACTTTAGAAAGGCAATGGAAAGTTACCAATAGATTTATCATATGACTATCCAAAGGGATCCAGGTATTTCAGCCAAGAAGCAAGAAAAAGCAAGTTAATTATACCATGACTAGATCTCTGATCTATATAGGCGTGAGGAGGAGCAGGTGATACTCACAATACAAAAGCACCCCTTCTTTTCCAGTGTTGGTATCATGCATATTTTGTGGCGCAGAGTCTACTTGGTAGAGATTGATACACAATTTGTCATGTGCTATACACAATTTGTCATTCTGTTATTTGACTGTGCAAAGGGAACTCTGGAACTTAAACATGGTGTAATTTCCTCCAGTACTCAAATGCTGCCTATTAGTATTTTGCAATCCAGCTGAGATTTTTCAACTTCTGCCATCGTTTTACGAAATGCTTGATCTATGCAGAAACAACTAAATGCATAATGCATTGTATATGCTACCATATATTTAGCTTAGAATACTAAATTTACTGCCTCTCACTGTTTTAAAAAACACATCAAATATAATACTTATGACACTAGGGTCAGCCTATATCATTATCACCTGTCCAGGCTAATAAACAGTATATTGTTGCAGGACCTTGGGATTCCTATTCAAGGACTGGAAGTGAAGGGTTCTTAATTTGCCTTTCCTCCTGTTCTGCAGATGGCACAAAATGTGAAAATGGAAAGCCAGTAGGGTTAGATACTTCTCCACTTCTCTCCCTCACTAAAATTGACTCTGCAGGAACAGGATCAAAGGTCCAGGCACTCCATCTGCTCCACGGGTAAGAGGCGGAGGTAAATGTGGTCCTTGGGGAAGCAGCTTCCCCCCAGTGCTGCAGATGATGAAATGGGTAACCACCCAGCGGTGGTGCTTAGCCAGAGCACTGCAGACTTCCTAAAAGCAGTGCTACAAATAATATTAACATTTAATCTGAAAAAGACAACCTATTTCAACCCTAGTTTAGATTCTTCTCTTTCTGCACTGAATCCTTTGTTTTATTTCAGGCAACAGTTCTTCAGTATAATGCAATTGTTTTTAATGAATTGCTTTTCCCTGCTGTCACTCTCACTGTACCAAAAATTCAGAGTGATTTGGTCAACCTGTAGCAGGGTTATAAGACTAGGACTTTACCTCTTCTCCATTCTAACAGGAGTGTTTACTCTGGTAGGAGTGGTTCATTGATGCAGACTATTGACTATGGATCTGTAAGAAAGGAAGATGCTAATACCTGATACTTACCACACAATTCAAGGTTTGTAGGCTGGGCTCAGAGAAAACTTGTCCAATGGTGATGATATACCATAGACTGCTCCCTGGCTGTCATAGGCCCTAAGATGCTTCTTCCATTGCTGTCTTTATGATGGAAAATGAGAGAAGCTCTACAAAATCAATTCACTCTCTCAAAGTGGTGCTTTATTGTGGGTCACTTAATTAGCCACATGTGCAAAGCAGTACATTTGCTGATTAGTAAATTCTCATCTCCAAGAACCTAGGCTAAATTTTTGTTTAAGCACTTTGGTACAAGGAAAAAACATTGCCATTGCAAGCTTAAATGCCAGGCACTGCCAATGAACACATGAGTCAAGGCAGGTTTTTTCTCAGGGGAAAGAAAAAAGGTCTGTAGATTTCAGTTTGCGTGTGAAAGTTCTGGTCTGTTTTGTACTACCCATATCATTTGTACGCCCTCTTGCTGTTCCAAGATCTTTCTAGCCTTTTGAGCCATATGATATCTTCAGTGAGAAGTATATCTCAGTCAGACTTTGTTAACTTTTAACTCACACTGGGTAGAAAAACATTTTACATCCCTACAAAATAAGTACAACACGACCCATGCTGCTACAAGAAAAAACCCCTTTTTTGTAAGCATTTTCTGTTAGTAGTGATTAGCATCACTGTAACCGCAAATTACCTACGTTACCAATATTAAAGATACAAATTTATAATAGAGGGCCTGGTTTAAAAACAGACAAATGTTTCTTAGGAGCAATGTAAGTATAGTGAGCAAAAAGAGATGCACTAAGGACATCTCAGGAACTCTTTTGGTAGCATTTTTAAATTTCTTACCCACTTTCCTATGAACATCAGACAGACTCATGCACCTTTATAGGCCTGAAATCTACACTGGAGAAAAATAAGTTTCAGAGGAATAATTCTAATGCGCATTATGTCTGCATAAAATACCAGCTTAGTTTACATCCAGATACGACAGCTGTCACAGTACATATGACTAAATTTTAACATAATAATATCTAAATATATACATATAGTTTAAAAATTAATCATAAATTAACTACTTCCTTGCTCCAAAATAATTGATTATTAAGAGATATAGGTTGGGTTGCTCTTCCAATCTCTTCCCTCCCAAGATAGAGCCAATAATTCTGAATACTGACAAATCATGATGACAAAGTTTAGTAAAGCAAATTACTGTGATTAATATTGAAAACTTTATATAGAAAAGCATATAGAATACAGTCACCGCTTTCAGACTTAGTCTCACTGCAGGGTATTAACATAGCCTAAATTCGAAGGTTTACATCCCAGGGTCTCTTTATAGCTAAGGACTAGAGATAGGCTCCTGCAGAGCTCTATTCAGAGTGAGAACCTCACCTGGAATCATCTTCTCCAAAACCACTGAGGGAACCCAACTACTACACAAGTATCATTTGAGTCTGGAGTTTACTGTTGGATAGCATATATACTATCATTTTGCCTCTGCCATCAACTATCATTCATCTGGGTGTTGACAAAGCTGACGGATCTGTATTATCCTTGCTTTTCTTTTTTGCTGCATCTTAAAAGATACTTGCCCTTCTTTCATCTAGTGGCACCTCACCATCCTCCTCATTTCTCAAAGACATCTGCTAACAAGGCTTTCAGACATCATCATCCCACTGTTAAAAATCCAGCAATGACATCCATACAGGCCACCTGATTCGAAATTTTCTTATTTAGCCAGGCAACCTCCCATAAACTCCTTTTCAAGCCCGACCCCTTAGCCTTACGTTGCTAAGTAACATTGTGAGCTACCCAAGGACTACTTCTGTATGCATGTAAGCCCTGGTACAGTTACTTAGAAAAAGCATGGAAAACAGCCTTCCAGTTCTGACAATTAACAATAAAAAGGCCTTGGCTGAAGGGCTGGTATTTACAAAATCTTGGATATTGCTAATAAACATCACAGGTTTTGTTGCATGCCTCAACCGGATCATAAAGGATACGCTTCTATACAAACCTGCTAATGACTCCAGTGAGTGTGCTGAGCTCACCAGCGGATGATCAGCCCAATGCAGAAAAGACAAAATGAAAAAAAAAAAGTTCTCTGTCATAGGAATTAGCAAAGCAATATCTACCGCATTTCTGGTGGGCAGGATGTCAGCACTAGCTGGCACCTGATCCTAGGAGGGAGAAAGAACAAAGTGAATGGCAGAGGGGAGTGAAATGTTTCAACGGAGAGGGAAGACTTGCTATAAACTTCAAACAGGAGACACTGCTAAAAGAAAAGAAGAAACGAAGAGTATGAGAAAAGGCCATAAGGGATGAAAGAAAGCTAGCATGAGGGGAAAGGAAAGCAAGCAGTGGGGATAAAAGAACTCCATGAAGAAGCAGTTCTGCTGAGGGACCATGCCAAAAGCGAAAACTGCTGCAGCTTTAGCAACAACACTTTAGTAACAGAGGAGAGAAATGTGACCCAGCGGTAGCCAGGAGAAGGCCTAGAGGTACGTAAATTGTCACTGAATGGGTACACCATGAGTAAAAATTAAAGGAGGACAAGAAAATTTGCACTAATATCTCATACATTCTCTCATTAAAACTGAACTTTTCATAAATCAGCACTGCCAATGTAGCTAAACTACTTACAACACTTGCGTGTAGTGCCTGCACCCATCAATACAAGTGATTATTAATCTTGTGCGCATAGGTCATGTAAAAAGTCACGTAGTTTCTCTGTGATTTAGTCGCCCATCTGTACAGCTGCCACCTCTGCTTCGTTAAAGCCAAAGAGGCAATAAATTGACAAGTAACAATATAATAATAAAGAGGCAGAAAGCAACAATTTAATGGCGACATCAGGCTCAGTTCTGGATCAGAAAAAATGCACATAAAACAGTAAAGCATTAACGTATGTATTTTACAATAAAAATATAAGCATCTTCCAAAACAACTCTGAAAAGGGAACAGGACAATTAAAAATATCAGTATGAAATTAACGTGCAGTCTTTGCTGCAGGCAGTCCCAGGCTCCGCTTCCCTGTTACCTGCCATCCCGTAAGACTTTTCCCCTTTCTTTAACTCGTGCTACTTGTCAGGGTTTAAAGGACACTGAAGAGCACAGGATGGGTTCATTAGAATTGCAAAGTATCACTGCTTACCATTTGCAGCAGGGTACCATTCATCTCTGTTGCCACACCATACTGTGAGGTGGCACCAAAAATGAGACGCTGCAATCCAGAGGTAGGGAATGCTAATCAACCTACAACAGACCCAAAACCATGTGGGATTCAAGGTTTACTGTCATTGAGAACACCTGTTCATGGACATAAATGACTCCCAAAGGCAACCTGGGGTGGGCTTTGTGTTTTTGACACGGCCAGCCTCTTTCTGCTGTCCTAGAAGACCTGGGTCAAATTCTTGGTCTTTCTTTTGACCCTTTGCATCAACATAACAACCTTTTCTGTCCCCTTCCTTCAATGAAGGACACAACTACCTCTCCTCAGACCCTTTGAATACCAGGATGCCACCCACAGTAAATCATGAACATGACCACCTCTTTCTTTGCTTAGCTACTGATCGGTGAAGTAACGATATGAATTACAACTGTACTGCAGAGCTCAGCATAGTGGTCTATGCATAAATACCATCACAGAGCTTAGCTAAAGGAAGCTGTCCATCCAGTTGCACAGGTTCACCTTAAAGTCATGTCCAGACTGCCACTTGAGTTTAGGCCACCTCAGAAATTTCTACCTTGCCCTGAAGTTTACTTTAAAAATGTTGAAATTTTACTGTCTTCCATATTTATACCACACACTGTGTTCTGCCCTGTAGCAAAACAGAAGCAGAACTGGAAAAGGTACCCAGTCAGCACTACACCGTGGTGGCAAAGCACAGTTAAAGTCACCATGAGGTTGCCAAATAAGAGAGTGAGCATTAAGTTACTCTACATTTGGTATAAGTCTGTAGCCCTGCTCATACTGAATTCAACAGCAAGCCTGCAGTTAATTGCAACAAAAATAAGATGTATTTTAGGGAGCTGCCATAAAGAGGTAGGCAGGATTATCTGATGACATATACGTATTTTACTAAACGTGTTACTTGTCAAGCTAATTAGTTACCCTGTAAATGAAAAGGTCAACCCTGCATAATATTTGCATCTCATCTTTCTGAGTCAAATTTCCTGTGCATGGTAGGTGGAAAGAAATAAGTTCTACTGAAGTTGTGAACAGCAGACAGGAACACTTTGGCAGGGCAGAGAAAAATAAGGCTGATCTGAAGCTAAGAACATGGAACACGTCCATCAGGAAGACACCAATCCCACAGCCACCAGCTCCACATGTACAATTTGTTTTGAATAGTTCTGCAGCCATGCAATACATTGAATCTATCACTCACAGTTTTTTTGACTGCTTTTGCTGCCCTTTACTAATTCACATATGCAAGCTGAGAGCCAAGGTTCGTGAAATCATTCCACTGCACCAAGACCATACTTTTGACCCCAAACTGCCATTCTCTAGAGAAGATTTACCTGACTTCCCACACTATGGTGTGCGCACTCCAGCTGTGTGCATATTTCCCCCAATTTCCACAACTGGAGGCACAATCCAGCACACTACAACTATTCCACACCTGCAGCTCACTAATTTTTCATCTCTCAGAGCCTTGCACATCTACAGCAGAAAAGGTTCCCCTTTTCTCTTCCAACACCCTTGTCATTTACATATATCTGAAGTATTCAAACTTGACACAAAAACAAATGCTTGAAAGGTATTGACAAAGCCATTATAAAGAGGTTAAAGAAGAAGCTGCAGCAGCAGTTTTCTTGGGAAATATCAAACAGAAACAAAGAGAACATTTCAGTACATGTAGCCATGGAAAAATCAACAGGGCAATCAGCAGATTAACCGGGAACTTTTGGATATTTTTTTTTCTTCTTTAATGAAACAGCAGGCTTAGTGTTTCAGTCGGTAAACATTCTATGCCAAGAGAAGATTCTCAGAGGCTCTTTGTCCTTGCTAAAGGGCTTTACTTAATGGGGTGTTACATGAAAAAGCATATCTGTCTTTCAGGAAAATATGCCCTGTGGGCTCACTGAAATAGTGGCAACAACTAGAGGAAAAGAAAACCATGATATGAAATATGCCCTGGCTAATACAGGTTTAAATATACATTAAGTCACTCCATCAGGACTGAAAGCTCTGGGGTAATAAATCTCCCTGCAACCTGTGCACACCAAGTAGGTGGCAGGGGAGTCTACTCCCCTTCAGTGAGAAGCCACATCTTCCAGGCAGTATATCCCACTATCAAAGGCTTAAGTCCTGTTTGCAGAAGGTGCCCAAGCCAGATCTGAGCCTCCTCTCCAGCCAAGCTCCCCAGCCACAGCAGCACAGGGCTTGGAGTGCATCCTCCTGCCCATGGGTTGTCCCTCTGCAACAGTTCAATAGCGAATCATAGAATCATAGAATCACAGGGTTGGAAGGGACCTCGAAAGATCATCTAGTCCAACCCCCCTGCCAGAGCAGGG
>VXBO01013142.1:131151-145381 GCA_013400135.1 Rhinoptilus africanus
CTGGTACATTGTGTTTTTCTTCCCCAAATGCAAAACTCTACACTTGCCCTTGTTGAACCTCATCAGGTTTCGCCCCGCCCAACTCTCCAGCCTGTCCAGGTCCCTCTGAATGGCAGCACAGTCTTCTGGGGTGTCGGCCACTCCTCCCAGCTTGGTGTCATCAGCAAACTTGCTGAGGGTACACTCTGTACCCTCATCCAGGTCGTTGATGAAGATGTTGAACAACACCGGTCCCAGTACCGACCCTGAGGGACTCCACTAGTCACAGGCCTCCAACTAGATTCTGCCCCATTGACTACGACTCTCTGACTTCTTCCTTTCAACCAGTTCTTGATCCACCTCACTGCTTGATCACCAAACCCATACTTGATCAGCTTAGCTACAAGGATGCTGTGGGAGACGGTGTCAAATGCTTTACTGATAACGTGATCTGGGAATTTAAAGCCACCACAGGTACATCACAAAGAGTTGTGTCATATTTCAAATGACAGATGACTTGAAATATCTGAATTATGGCAGACTATTTCCTTTGTGAGCCAGCATAAGAGTTTTGCTCCCCATTTTGCTGGCCTATATATATGACAGGAGCAAACAGATTGCTTAAGATACAACATAAAGAAAGTTTAGCTGATGGCTTGTATTTTATGTATTTTACTAATGACCCTTCATCCCCAAAACATTTGAACCAAAGCTTTAAATTAAGATGTACTTAAAGAAGACATTTTTTGGTTTTTTTCTTTTTTTTTGGTGTGTATAAGAGTTAATCGCTAGGAAGCACTAGGAATCAGCTAGTCCATTATAAATGAAGTGAACACATATTCGGATATAGGCCTCAGAGGAGACCCTCCCTACATCTTCCATCAGGCAGGATTTTCCTGAATCCAATTACTTTAGGAGCTTTCAAAAACCCCACAATATGTATAACTATGGAATTAATCTGAAAAGGTTTTGGTGCTTGGAAGGAAAACATTCTGCGTCAGTTTTAGCATTTTATAAGCAATGTGGAAATTCCCAGGGTTTACCTTGAGGGCACAAGTACCTTTGAAGTCAAATTACCTTTGAAGGCAACAGTTCCATTTTGTACCTCTTCTACTGGGAATAGGAACACAGCTACTTCCACTGCATCAGTCACAGCTCTCTCCTAGTTTTGTGTTGCTTTTTGTCCTGCCCTTTAACACACAACTTGATGTAGAAAGAGAAAGCCTGAACAGTGATGCAAACATATTCTTAAAATAAATGATCCCCTAATAAAAATTGGATGACTAACAAGCATAAAATTACGGCTCTAATACCACATATAATCGTTTATCTCATTGCAAAGAGGCATACATCATTTGCATTGTGTTCCAATAGTGTTTTATACCCACTTTACCATAATCTAAATAAGCATGCACAGCACAGACAAATGGAGATTCTAGCCCATCTTATGCGTTTGCCTGGGAAGCATGATGTTGTTTGTTGTGGATGCTTTTAAAAATTGTGTTGCTATAAATAAACATGTTAAAATGTAAAGACAATGCAGTGGGCAAGCACACCGCCTGAGCACTTGTAATTGTGAGATAAATTTTCCACAAAGAAGGGAAGGTTTTTTTACTTATTTTTCTAGACAGAAATTTTAATAAAGTATATTTGAAACTTATATGAGCTATGGAATAAGTTCACTGAACAGAATTTAAACCTATGGATGTATCAGCTCAGCATGTGGGTATTGCCAACCATATTTACAGCTCAAAATAGATATTATTTTCTTCTGCCCACTTCTCATTATATGGGATTTACTTTACAGTCCAGCCAGACATTCAGCTTTAAACAGCCCTAAAAACCTATAAAAGTTGCTGCCGTCAAAGTATGTATTTCTTTCCTTGAAATTACTTCTGCACAAAGGCTGTAAGAAGCTTTCACTTCTTCATCTGCAGCATTCCTCCTATACCCCAAAACACCACAGCTGTGAAGTTCAATAATGCATAGTCCTTCAGGGAGAGCAAGTACGGCTTCACATAACAACATTTGCAAGAGTCGATTCCCAGCTCCCATGTAGGACTTCACATCTTTTTTTAACCTTGCAGATCTGCAAAAAACTGGCACTTAAAACTTATGAGAGGTGGTCTTATGACGTGGTCTTCTCCTTCATTTTAGAGAGCTTTATGTCTTTTTATCCTCTTCACAGAGACAACCCGCTCAGCACAACTGATCTTACACTACAGAAGTATGAGACTTTACAAGCAGAGAGATATGCATGCTAAAATACACGGTAAAATTCTCTTGTATATTCTTAAAATCATTTATCTGTGACATATGTGGCATGAAGATGAAAATATAATACAGGTCTAAAGGTTTTATTATTACTTCACTTGGACTGACCTGCATTACTCACTGCTTGATTCACCATTTGTGCAACACACTTTTCACATTCTGCCCACAAACTAAAGCTACCACCGAAAAACCAAAGGAGCAGTACAAGCTTGACATAGATTAACCTCAAAAATAAACTACAGCTACATTAAAGAACTGTCAGGATCTACCTGAAGATTATTTGCTCGAAGAACAGGAACATGGCAGAGATGCTATGAGGACAAATGATCCTCAGCAAAATAAAACAGATAGATGGATACTCTGCACAGCATATTAAAACCTTTAGAGCTCAGCACAGTATCCTCCATCTTTTGCCATCAATCTATCTTGTATGTATTTAGCACTTACGAGAACAACTGTATTACATGTAGGTAGATGGTATAAGTACATTTCTATGTAGAAATTAAGAATTATATTTTATCATTCTTGGTAAGCATTGCGCAGATAGTTTATTATCTGTATGTCCAGCTTATTATTGATTGACATGCAGTGTTCTGCTGCTGAGGTTTGGGTTAATTGCATTCCTCTACTGCTTTAAATTAAATGAAGCAGTCACGCTTTCCTAGCAGCATAGTATTAAAACCATTATTTTGTCTTTACACACACATATTTTTGCATTCATTCTATTCATTTTTTTGCAAAATCAGCTCTCTTTCTAGTAACCACCCTCTTGTCTAGCAAAGAGTGCTGTACAGCTTTGACCACTAGTTCTGCCTCATTTGTTTCATCTCTTCCTATAAAGCATTTCCCTTCAGTTTACATTATTTATTTTTTTTCTTCTAAATTCAATTAAAATTAATTTCACCAGCCCTCCATGTTTATCCCAGTCTATCTTTTTGGAGTAATCTATTTTGTGTATGTCTACATATGATATAGTTTCAAAAGGCTTTTACGTCCAGGCAAAATATGTCCTTTCGTTTACTTTTCTCTACCTATTCAGAACTGTCCACATAGAAATCTTGTTCATTCGTCACGTTTGATCACCCGGTCTTTAAACAGCAGCAATTCTTTTTCCCTTATTACACATTCCATAGACCTCTCTTCAACCTCCTCCAAAAATACAGAAACACCATTACCCTCTTTCTGTCTTTTGATGTTTTCCTAGCTGTTAACAAGATGTGGTAAAGAAAAAAAGACATTCTAAAGGCTTTTCTTACTTTACCTTAAAGATTCCTCTGGAATTTGGGAATGTTATTCATCTAGATCAGGGGCCTTGTCAAACTTTAATGGTTCTATATACTTAACTGTGTGCTCTGGCATAATCATAAAGCCTTTAATATCTTCTGTGGGAAAATATATTCTTGTCTTCCAGATGTAACCTTCAGCTTATTTTCAGAAATGTCTATACTGTGGAAGAGAAAACACAATGAGTTCTCTGAAATAAATTCCTTACTAACAATAGCTCTAATTCATGTTGCTTTATGGCCTTGCAAGCTAGATTTGACAGATAAGTCTTTACGTATTCTATGCTTTTAAAACCATTTATTTTTACTATATTAATGTCATTAATTAGCATTATTATTACCAACATTAAGGTCTAGATTTTGCTTATCATCACTTTATCAACAATATCTTCAGCGTTCCTTGCAGCTATAAGAGCTCTCCCTTTTGTCATGTGAAGCACTTTCTTCTTCCATAAGTAATTTTATTGAATTTGAGGTAAACTCTGGGTTATCTGGTCCAACCAATCTAGCTTACATTTGACATTCACATACTTTTCACATATTTAAGCATATACTTTCACAGCTCTTACCTTCTGCAACAGATCGTTGTACAGAACAGAACCATCTGTAGCCATCCATAATGACACATACAGAAAGGGGGAAATTCTAAATTTGCTTCACACTACCAGACTTGTGCCTGTGATATTGGGTATCCTAAGACAGAGGCAACAGTTTGCAGGCTTACCGGCACTTCCAAACAGCGCTTCTAGCAGTGTAGAGTGCTGCAGTAAGAGGATGCATAACATACGTGCCCTGCTCAGCCCGTTCATTCACCGACAAATGTGAAACTCTTTACTGTAGACAGAGCTTCAAGATGTTGCCATGGCCAATGCATATATGTATGATATTACACACAGGAGGAAACCTCACCATTTCAATTCAGATATTTCCCACACTGCCTAGGTGCCAAGCACCTGTCTGGTGCTCCCCAACATAGGTTACGGACCGTTGATAAATCCTGTATTATTAGTTCTCTGTCATTTCCCTAAATGTTCCCTGACAAATGTTTTCCACACAGGCAGAAAAAGAGAAGGTGGGTGTATATATGTATCTGTGTGGTGTACAGGGGCTGAAGAAACTAACTACACTACCAAAGATAATTAGATACTGTCCAAATATACAAGGAGGTAGTCGTTATTGTGAAAGTCTTAAAACATCGCACATCACAGCACAAGGCAAATATTTGACTATTTAAATTAAAATACATACACATTTATATATTTATATATATGCCTGATAACTATCTTTGGATGGCTTTCTCCACAGTTAGATCATTATCTGAGCAGTAGCACGTCCTTGTTTAAGACTGTTGCAATGAAAGCTTGCTCTTTCCAAGCAGTGCCGTTCAGTGAGTCTACGTCAGTTTGTACTGATCCCACTTGCACCTCCCATCAGTTCATGCTATCGCCCTCCTTACATGTCTGTCTTTTGCTGATATTGTGCCTTTCATTTACAGGACACTTCCCTTTCATGTACTGTCATCCCCACCTTTTTCCTTAGAAGAATATTTCACTTTATTGCTTCTATATTTCAAGCTTGCAGCTCTCCCTGCTTGCTTTTTCTAATTGGCTCTTAAAGCCTTTTTCACAATGAAGTAATTAAATTATTTTGATCTATTTACAAAATTTTCTAGAGGAGATGCATAATGCATAAATTTGCATTATAATTTTCCTAGGTATTTAATCTAAACAGTTTTTGGAGGTTTTTTTGCATTTATTGGGATAGAGATAAAGAAGCAAGCTTGGCTCTGTAGAATAGCTGGCTAGAGAAACTGTTTCCAAAGGTAGAGTCCTTAAGATCGGTATCTGCTACAACTGTTGCCATACATTATCCACCACCTATGTAACAGAAAATAACTAAATTATCCTTGAAGAATAGACTAGAGTCTTCCATACCCATGGAAGAAGCCTAACCACTACACTGCAAAATCAGGGTTACTCTTACTCCTACTGCCTAACTCAATGAATCTTTAAATCATCTATACAATCTGCCCTGTCTCCCAAGGCAAAGTTTTAAAGAACTTATCCTCCCCAGCAGCCTATGTACTGGGGAACTTTCCAGGTCAGACTGAGCTTGTACTATAAGGGAAAAGGACTGAAACGAGATGTCCTCTTGAAAAGGAGCTGAGGAGGAGGTGAGAGGAATCACCACCTACTTCTCCTCTGGTTCCCTTTTAAAAGAAAAGATTGATTCTTGTTCTATCTGTTTTTCTGTGAAGAAGAGGATTAAGTGCCTACTTTCATGGCTATAAATCATGCGTGGAGAAAAATGCACAGTTAAGCACCTAAGCCTCTGAGAGGGTGGGGATTTAAAACACGGGTAAGCCCTCAGGGCTTTGCTATTGCAACCTCAGATGTCCCACTGCTTAGGGTTGTGCGTACCATCATGATTCACACAATCTTTTTTTATGCTGTATATGAATCCTGTGACTCCAACTGAAGGCCACCGATTCTGCCACGAGTCTCCAAATATTAAGTAGTATCCAATTCTTTGTTTCACCAAAGCTTAAATGTCTATAACTTATAAATAACACTTATTTACTTCTTTTACATGTATAACACTGCATGCTTTTTATCATCCAGACACATATATTTCAGTACCTGGAAGAGATCATGATATACATGCAGGTATACACATAGCAGCAGTGTCATGCAACATACTGATGTAGTGTATTGAAATCCTTAGTGTACCAAAGGGCACAAGACTCAGCAGGTGCTGACACCATTGATCTATGCCTTACCTTACTGCCCTCGTGCCTTACCATCCCACAGATGACACATCATAAGTGATGCCTCGACCTGTTCTGTGTTTCGTGGCCTTGCTATAGCTCTGAATTTCTCTTCTTCTCATCCACTGCTCCCCTCACCACAGGCAGGCTACTGCTCTTTGCATGATGCCATTGCTGTAACAGGGGGCAGGGGAAAGGAGCAGAGCAGAGCAGAGCTGCTGGATGCGCAGGGATGGCTGGAAGTTGTAGGTCTTCCAAGAAAAGCACATTGTACAGGGTCAACATTGCAGAAGGAGTGGAGGGAAGAGGAAGGTTTCAAGGTTCCTGCATCCTTATCCTGCAACTTGCAATATGACTGAGAGGTCTCCTTCTCCTCTCCCTAGCCAGATGCATCGTCAGCTCCGTAGCCAGTAAGACACCGTGAGATGATAACTCTCCCCCTTCCACAGTTCCCCTCAAAACCCCAGAGAAGCTTTGCCCTAAGGCCCTAAAAGTTTCTCTGCACCTTTTGCTTTCATTGTATCAGCATCATGAAAGATTCAAATGGTATCACCAACTCTGAGCGCAGACAGGCACTGCCATCCTCTGATTCGGCATTTATCTGTCAATTAGCCTCTCAAGAAGTTGAAAGGCTGAAGCTTAATGAAGCCCTAATCTTAAAATTAAAGACAATAAAGAAATCAGCTGACAGAAATAAAAGTAGCATCTATTTTAGGACACAGATATGTACAAATGGCACAACAATTTAATTAAAATTTGCCTGTCATGAAGCCATTGTCTCAAAGTGATAGAAATTATTTAGAATTCTGAAGGTAGTACTTCTTTCAAACACACATCTTAACTAAAATTACAGTTGTACTTTGTTCCTAGGGCAAGAAAAAAGAAGGCCAAATGAAAAAATAATGAGAGAAAACTCATGAAAATGAAAAATAATGAGAGAAAAATAATGAGAGTAACTGCCAACTGGGATTATCTCCTCATACACTGAAAAAGTCAGTCACACTGAGGGCTGGACACTGCTCCTGAAACATCTAGCCCTCTGAGCCTAGCTCTGAACTTTGGCAACCTGTGCTAATAAAGTTACTGAGTGATCATGTCCATTTTATGTTAACTTTTGCGTGCATGTTTCATTTGCTAAAAAGGTAGCTCCTAAAACAGGCATTCTAAGTGAAACTCAGAACTGTGACCCGGAAAGATCATACAAATGGGATTTTTCTCTGTCATCTCTTTATGCTTTTGATTATTCTTGGCATTGTATAATGTTAAGTTATAAATAGAAAGCATTTTGAAAATGTCATAATATCTTGAGTCTAATAAAAGAATACCAGAGCTGGAAAATATGCTTAAGAAATCAAGTTTACATGGCAAACTCGAGATGAAAAATTAAACTGGGCTTCACTGCAATGGAACTTAACTCTTTTACAAAAAATGTGAATTGTGAGCTCAAGCTGGAAGCTACAATTGAAATGTAAATATTCCTTACTGAAAGCAAGATTATTAACTACAACAACAGAAGCTGAAGACTTGTGGCATTACTGTAAAGAGCGGTGATGCTTTTTCACCCTTTCAAGCAGATCTAATTCAGATGATGTCTCCCAGCTAACCCGAACATTCTAAGTCCTTGTACTTGTTCCAGCAGCAGAGCATGAATTTGTTTTGGAATATTCTAGCTGAACTGATTTCTTTCTCTCTGTCCTTTCTATCCCAGCTATGTTCTTCCCATCTGTTTTTAGGTTTCCTATGTCTAAGCTCTGCACAGGTAAAAGGACTGGTACTGCTGAATACATGACAAGCTTCCCAGATTCTCATAAATTAAATCAGAATGTTTGCTAAAATCAAAAAGAATTCTCTCTCTTCTGTGCTTAAACCTAAAGCAAAGAACAATTTCTGGTTTCATTTGTACAAATGTCTTTGCTAACTCTATCAATAACTACAAATTCACCCCAGACTATGTGGAACAGAATTTGGCCCCTACAACATGCCTGAGGGTACTTCACAGGCTCAGCATCACTCTGCATCACCCACCACGAGGCTCTGGAGGTGGACACCACTGACTCCTCTTAGTCTGAGGATGGCCAAGGAGAGTCACAAACCCAAGGGAACTGCAGTTCCAAGGATCCCTTTACTGTTAATGGGAAAATAATTGTTCCTCCTGAAATGGATTCAGAGCACCTGCATTACATTCCTCCTCTTAGTATGTTTTCAAAAGAACTCCACTGGCAATAATTTTGTTAAGTTATAATATTTCTTGTCTCGGTCTTATTTTTATCTAGTAATGAAGCATACCTAAAGTTATAATAATAATAAAGCCATGTCAATAAGATGATATGTGCTGATGCAACTCTGGTGAAAATGTCAATGAATGACCCGCGAGATCAGTAAAAACTGGACTCTTAACATAGTAAATAAAATGGTTTTGTAGTATTTCAGAAATGAATATGTGAAGCAGAATGCATTATAAATATAAAAGGCAATTTCTGTGGAGCTTTGCCCAAACTGACATTTCTTCCCATTATACCATCCCATTCAAACAGTCCCTGGTTTAAACAAACAAGGTAACCAGTGAAAATACAATTAAAAATAACTCTTTTCACTCTAGAAACTTAGCGTCTTGATGTACAATGAAGTGAGGCTAAGACTTTGAGTAATTAAAGCTGACTGGTCAGAAAAGCAAATACTAACAAACAGTAGCTACGATCAATATAATCTGACAGTCAAAGCTGCAGAATGGCAAGATCTGTCACACTGCCACTGTCCCATCATGGAATTAACATCTGCAGTAATAAGCAAGACAACAGAGATCTTAAAGACTCTACAACTAAGAACACAGATATTTTTTTGGCCTGATCCACGCAAAAATATTTGACTATACTGAATCACTGGAGGCAGAACACCCTTTGAAGTTTAGGAGTTACCTGTCTACTTAAAAGCTGTCTTCTAAGATAGTCCATTTTTCTTCCAAATGTGGCTGATCTGTCCTAGGTGCACACAAATTCTCCTCATTTCTGTTTTGTCACTTGATCTAAAACGAGAAAATTGTCCCTCCATTCAACCAAGAAAATTGCAAACAATGTTATTGTAATTCAACTCTTATATGTTGTGATGAACCTTTTATTAGTTGCAATGAATAAAAACTTGAACTGAGCCCGAGCTCAGCACTTTCTGAGTTTATGAAAAGGATGTGGGACTTTCTTTTTCACTTTTAAGCTCTGAATTACAGACCGTCTAATTGTATGTCAGCAACTAGAAGTCATAAATTATAAACAGTGAATTATCATCTTGCTTTCATTACACAAAAAAAAAAAAAAAAGAAATGAAAAAGAATGTAGACAACTTTGGGAGATAATAAAAAATAACATGATCAGTAAGAAGTCTACATAAATTGAAAATCATATTTTCTTTTTTTTCCTTGTCAGCTTTTAAATGAACATTTCCTGGACTTCATTGCATTAATTCAGTTTTAGAAAAGATGGTCATGTTGGACTTGACTCTATACATATGTACCAAACTTTTACATTTACAGTAAGTCCAGTCATCAGAAGTTATGGGAAAGTTGTGTGTACCTACCTAGGGAGAAGGTGAATTCCCACAACCCCAAAATCCTTAAATGCATACAAGGTCACTTTGCTAAATTTTTAGGAAAAAATAAAAGAAATGTTCTGTCATCATCCATATTACTTCTGAATGCTTTGACTGCACCAAAAGTGACATTCCTCTTTTGAAGAGTTTTAGCATCTGTAACAAGTAATATTTATAACAAGTGAAAAGTAGGTCTTGAGAAAATCAAGCTGACATTTAGAGAGCTACATTTGGTGCAACTCAAATTTACTGCAGCTGCAGTATAAATAATCTGAGCACTGCCAAATATGAGCTACTTATGTCTGTATACACACAGAACAATTTAAATTTCTCCACATTTAATTTCAAATAAAGTACAGTTTTTTGGATGATCAGGGCAGTACACACGATCTCAAGTGTGACAAAGCCATGAAATCTGAAAGAACTTGCATCACAAAGAGCCCAAGAACATATCGATTTCTTCAAAACTGCTCCGTAGCCCTCTCCACTGAATCCATGTGTAATGTGGGAATTTAGTCTAATTCCTGCTTAAGTACATTAAATGTCATTTGCAGGTAAAACTTATACAAAGGTAGAGATTCAAGGCTCTCTACAGCATTTTACCTTTTTGATACTGCTGGATAGAGGGGGGATACAAGAAAAGAGGTGACTGGTATTTTTGGACCAACAACTGCTACATAAAAAAAATTCCTGTGCTAGCTTTTCACCAGATACTACACAGCAAGGAAGCTGTACTGATCATGATAGCAAAGCATGGGGTTCAAAAGCCCTTATAGATGCTCAGCTGCTCCACAGGTTTGGAAGGGTTGTGGCCAGCAATGCGACCACCCCAGTGATGGCACAGGAGCCAGGTCACTCACAGAGACTAGGAGGCTCCATTCAGTTGCTTTGGCTCAATGAGACATGGGAAGTAGGGAAATGAGACGTTCAGGGCTCAGTTGGGCCAAGCCAGTATTAGAAGATTTCCACGGTTAGGGCATACTGCATTTAAGGAGGGATCTTGCCTTAAGGTTTCCTTTTGAACTCAGCTTTTTCCTATCTCAAAGTCGATATTTACAAGAAGGTTATGGAGCATGGACTTTAAGGAAACAATTATGCTATTACAAGTTAAGGTACGAGGGGAATAATTGTGGCTGATTCTTTTAAAAAATGGCATTGGGTACATTGGCGCTTGCCTTATCCACATTTCAGTGTTGTCTCACAAACACCTGCAAGTATGGGCTGTGGTAAACTGGAAAAAAATAGGCTATAGAATAATGGTAGAAAAGAAAACAGAGAACTCTGATGACAATCCTTTATTCAAATGTGGTCTCTCACCATAAAAAATAAAGTTCCTATTTCCAAGCTTAAAAATCATATAATTCAGATGGCATTTTCAGGTGTCTTTGTCCTTCTTCCTTTTTTTCTTTTGCACGTCAACTTTCAAACTCTTGGAGTTGCCTTATCATTTTAATGGCATATGAATAACACCCAGATTGCTGTAATGTGCTGAGTTTCACTATCATTTAAAGAAATGCTGAGCATGCTTGAAAGTGTTCCAGAATTTAAAAAATAAAAATAATTAAAAAAAGATGTGCGCTAATATTAAAGAGGATTTTTTTAAAATGTGTAATTTGTAATTAATTAACTCTCTTTGAAATCTTTGAATGATCTCATGAAGGAACAGAATGTCTTTGTTAGATTTAGGAGACTAACCATGCACTCAAAGAACAATTTAATCCATATTCAGAGTGATCTCTACAGAAACAGAGTCAGGCTTTAAAGCGTTTATTGCAACCATTTCATGAACATTTTTATTTTCCAAGATAAATGTCTCAATCGCCCTGCAACATCATAGGTTTTGCAGGAATGTCATCATCTAAAACCAAGCCACTCCAACTCTTGTAAATTTATAGTTGAAGCTACAATTAAGAGTAAGGTCTGATAGATTTAGGGAAAGATATGAAGTTACATTACACAAATTCCCTTAACCTTGCCCTGCAGAGATGATATTTAATAACTATATTTAAATATCCTATCCTACTGAGATCAATTGGATTTTTTAAAAAATGTGTTCCTTTTCTTTGGCATCCTACAGAGAAGACATAAAGTTGCTAAAGTACTGTACCTGTGCATTCCTTCTGCTTGCTCAGAACAACAGCTGCACGTACCTGGGGGCATAATTTTGCAAGTAGGATATTAACCAATATATCTGTCAGTCAGGAAGACATATAAATGACTTAAGTTGCATCTGTAATTGAATGTGCCTGCAAACTCAAGGCCAAAATAACCATAGGCTGCAATTAAAAAATCTTTCCATTCTGGCAGGCCTGATGTGAAACTGATTTCTTGTGCTATATGACAGTCCTGTCACTAGCGCAACTGTTCTGAATTTGAAGGGGTCGCTCTTCACTGACACCATCGAGGAAGTCAGAATCAGGCCCAGAGATGCTCAGATCATCAGATGGATTCCACAAGTGTGATGGCTTGCCTGCCTCATTCCCAACAGCATCTGTCGCACCCTCTGACAATGGCAGTGCCTTTGGAAAATGAGCTTCACTCTTCTTGCCTGGTTTCTAAAGAGCAAGAAAGCAGCCGACATCAGGGTGTAGCTGATCTCCCATGGCCTGTGCTCTAGTTTTATGATTCCTCAAAATGGAGCCAAGGCGTGGACCAGCATGAGGGGGTAACTTAAGGCAGGTGCCTTGTTCTGAGCATTGTCTGAACTGGAAAGAGGAGGGTATTACGGTCAACGGAAACTTACTGGCACAAATGCAAAGTGTGCATCTCTCTGAACTCACAAAGGGAATGCTCCATGATTCCCTGATGGAAATCATCTGAGAATGATCACATGCCTGTATACTGCAAGATAATCTTTTTCATCTCTTCCACTTGGAAATAAAGAGAAGGAACAATCCAGAGTATGAACAGGGTCTGTGGCTTCAGGGCTGATCCTGCACTAGGTTGGTCCATCAGATTTGCTCTCCTGAGAGGGCTGCAGATCCCAACATTAATCTTTTTCAGAAGAACACAGACTGAAACATGTACAGTGGAGACACATCTTCTCTGCACTTTGCTTGTTTGTTTGCTTATGGTACAGTTATTCCCTCATTTTGTTTCTACACATTTGAGAAAATATGTAGTGGTTTGAATTGTCTACAGCTCTGTAACAGCTTGAAACAATGTGTTTAACGGCTATAACTTGAGCCAAAGGGAGATAAAAAAAGGCTGATACTATATGGCACTCATTCTATTTAAGATAGAGACTGTCAGATATACATACGGCTGAAGCAAAGGCTCCTGACTTGCTCTGCCTTTCTGGTCTTAGAAAATGTCAAACTGGGTGATTTGTGCTGTAGTATGCTAAGTAACATAATTAAAGCAGCCCTCTTCTGTCATACTGTAAGTGTGCTAATATCTTCTCTGCTACTCAGGTGTGAGATACGTCTGTCTCTGAGGTGCAGGAAATACTATAAGCCATGCTTTAAAGATGGCATAACCTTTAATGTTGGGGGTAGAGAATGACTCGGTCAAGGTAAAAAATTAAGTCTGCATTGAAGTCACAGCTGCTGATCGAATTCCCTCTGCACATTGGCTACATTGGCTTACCCTCCTGACACCAGCAATGCAGATAGATACACTCTCCAAATAAGCATGTCTTCTAATGCAGCATAGTTGGTGAGGAGCTGGGGACACGTCAGCTCAGCTTCTACATCCTTATCAGTCATTCCTAACCAACTTTCTTATCATAACTACTTCTTCATATCGCTTCTGGTTGCTGCAACGTTATTGCTCACAGGCAAACAACTTGAATTTTTTAGCTCATAATTTCGTGCATTTCTAATTTATTGTCTCACTTTAAATCTCCATTAAAATGAGAATAGGAAGGGGGAAAAAATCAAGCCCTTTGCGTGCTTATTCACCAAGCAGTCTTCTTGGGTTCTTAGAGGTCTAATTATGATATGAAAACATGATTTCCAACTTTGCAGATGATACTAAATTGGAAGAGAATAAAAACAAATGAGGAATAAGTAGGTAGTGCAGCCAGATATAAAAGAATTTAGATCATTTTATATTTCAGGAATAATAGATGGTAAATGCAGGGCTGTGCAAATAAATTGGGAATAATTAGCCTCACGGTGTGGCATAAAAAGTGGGACCTTGTTTAGGAAGATAAGAGGCTACAACATGCTGATTGAAATAAATCCTGAACTTGAGAGTGCAAAATTCACATCTAAGGATCCCTTACCCATATGAATTGCTCGTGACCTCAGTGGTACTCTGCTAGAAATAAGATAGCACTCTGTCAGCAAGAAAATCATCATCTGGCCTCTTGGAAAGGAAAGGCTACAGAATCACAGAATCACAG
>VXBO01013143.1:0-32713 GCA_013400135.1 Rhinoptilus africanus
AAAAAAAGGCCTGTGCTCTAGATAAGAGCACCTATAGTTAAAACTGATTAAAAAACCTGTTATTGAAGCTAGGGAGTCATATGAGGTGCAACATGCGGGCAGTTCATGCAGCACTTACAAGAAGTGATTAAACTGGACAATCCAGAGGGCTTTTGAAGTTATAAATCTGGATCATCCTCCTCTAGAAATATTCCAATAGTAGGAAAGCATGAGGGATGTGGAGATGTTGATGTGTATCAAGGATGGGTGTGGGGGTGTTGGGAGTCCTCTTTGTTACCATTTCATTTCTAGGTAAAGCACATGATTTGAAGGAGTATTTGGTCTGTAGTGAGTGCTGCCTTCGAAAAGGAGAAGGATGACTCTTAAAATAAATTAAAAAAAAAATAGAAAGGAAAAAGACAGAAAACTTATAGCAAAGAAAGGATTCTGAAGCTTTCTACTTCAGTTTCCCTTTTGGAAGCACTGCAGTGAGATTCCGAATCAGAATTGTTAAAGACTTAATGATGTTAAGTATTAAGATTCTTTTCTAATAACAGTTGTTACATTTTTTCTGCTTAAGATTCTTATGTCTTGCTATTACATGAATGAGGATAACCAATGTAATGCAATAAGGTGATTGCTCAAAATCATTAGGTCACCATCTATTTTGAGCAAAACAGAGCTAAGGAAGGATGCTGAAACTGATTCTAGCATACATCTGACCTTTTGTGAAACATTAGATAAAATCTGTTTCATGGGCTGAACTTTTCTTGTATGCTTTCTCTAAGTTTTATGTTCGAGTCTTTAACTCGACTTCTACAAGGTTACAAAAATATGACCTTTTAAGTTGTATTACACATCCATAATATCTGAGTAAATATAAATCATGTATTCATGTACCATCTTCTGGATTTAATTTTCAGACTAAAGTTACTCTGTGATTTTATAACATAGTTGCATCTGTTAGCTGCATAATTGACAATGCAAAAGAAATTACCATGAAATGTAGTTGCTGTGTTCTGTATGTTTGACGGTAAATTGAACAGAACAGGCCCTTCTTGAGTTTATCATTGTGCATTTTGTTTCAGATACTAAGAAGATTAGGTACTGAAAATGCACATTTGTATTACATGTGGTCATACTACAGATATGTAAAATTTATTTTTTCTTTTTAAGGAGTGAGTAATACAATCCATTTGTCTTGCACGTATTGTATAGGCCATAAAAAGCTAGATGCTGTCCTGTAACTATATAATGAATCCAGCAGAGTTGATTATTTGTAGAAAAAGCTGACTTCTGTTTCAACTGAAAATAGATGTTAGGCATCACGTACTACTCATGTTCTTTTACAATTGCTAGTACTTATGTAAGGATTGTGTAGCAATAAGCATCTTGGCAAAAGAGAAGGAGGTTCGGGCATGTAAAGAAATGTTTTTGGTGCCACGTTTGTTATTGAAAGATTTGCTATGTGGATCTGCTGAGCAAGGCATCTTAGCCTGAGTAGTTTACAAGTGGAAATTGCAGGAGTAACAGTTACTGGAAAGTTTGGAGTGTCTCACAGAGTTTCTAGTTCAAGTGCTTTACTTCACAAAGCAGCACATTACTAGTAAAAAGGGATTTGTTTTAATAACTGACCTGGAAGGTGGAGTGTTAGATGAGTCAGTGTATATGTGCTTCCTGTAGAAATTGGTGTCTGTCAGTAGCACGTCACAAAAAGTTGAAAACAAGCCTGACAGAAATGAGCTAAAATATACATTTTTATGTTTTTTAAATAGAAAATAGGCAGACTTGTTAAGCTTTTAATATTCCTCACCATTTACATTTCCAAGACAAGTATTACTACGTGGTTTTATTGAGTGTGATATTACTGGAATTTACCAATGGAGCAGGTTCCTACCTGCAAAGTTGGTGAAGTGTGGAAGTACGCCAACATTAGCATTGTTAATTTAATGACATAGATAAAAAATTGTGCATGCAAAATTCTAGTTTTACAGATTATGGCTATGAATTACTCAGTTTATCTGTGTGTTTTCTAGCCTGCATATTTTTATTGTAGTGTTTGTACATACTGCTGGACTAGAGTTATCAGTGAGATGCCTCATACCTCAGTAGAGTGTTTAGTAAACTGGGGGATGAAGGAAGAAGGGAAACCTTCCACATATAAAGAATTGTAATAATGTTTTGTATTTACTGAGTAAGATGTTTTAGGAGAAATACAAGACAGCTGCTATGGTGGTTGTGAGACTTTGTGACTGTGTGTGTTCAGACATGATTAGTAGTGAACTGAGAGTGGCTGATGCGCTTTTCCCTTGTCGCTTTTAACAGAGTACAGAGTATGCTTGGGCATTCTTCCAGAAAATTCTGAGAAAAACCTGCTAAAAGAGGAGCATCGAGTCTGTGAAAACTGTGCTTTGTCTCTCTGTGATACTTTTTCATGTGTGTAGGCTTTACTCTTCCATATTGCATTTACATGCTAACATCAGATAAAAGACTTTCATGAGAGCAGGTTTGCTATGCAAGGAATTGTACAAATCAATAGTGAAGTCCCTTCTTTAAGAAGTTCATAGTCTAAAATGGGAGAGACGTGACAAATTTGTCATGTGCTTGTTTTATAACAACTGGATGGTGTTGTAAAGTTGAAATGATCTTCTGAGCAGATTATCTAGGTGATCTGCAGTCTTGTCATTATTTTGGTTTTCATTTTGATACAGTTTGTCACCATTCTTTGTGGGCAAAACCACTATAAATTTAAAAGAGGTGAAAAATAAAAGTTCTGTAACAGAATTCCATTCACAAATCAGTTACTGAAAAATATCGTAACTTACATTATTGCTGAAGCTTTTTAGAAATTATCAGGTATTTCTGTTATACCAAATTTTGGGATTTGGTCAAAAAATTCCAGGAAGTCACAGTATGTGTGTAGTACTTACTATATGTATTTTGTTACCCCGTTTTTATCAATACATATAGTATTGTATCAAAACACTTAAAATGAGTAATTGCCAGTCCTGCAAAAGCTTATTCCTTATGGGATCAAATTTGGAAGGGTCTTAGCAAGGCAATAGAGAAGCATTTTGGCTCTTGCACAGTTTGATTTCTCACTCTGTAGGTGGTGCACTGTACAGCGTTGGAGTTTTAAGAAACAGCTGTTTCTTTCCATGGCTCCATGGGCAGGGAAACAAAATACTAGGAGTCAACCATCTCTGTGTCTGAAAAGACACAGGACAGTTGTATACCACATGGGAATAATGAAGCATGTCTGGAAATAGGTGGGAAGATGGTAGAGATTGTAGATGATCACTTCTTGTAGATGGCGGGACCACATAAATTGCAGTGAAAATGCCTTAAAAAGGTAACTTAGGAGGTCTGTGGCCCTCTTTTATGCTCAGTTATGGTGAGTCTTTGGTATCAAGAAAGTTCCAGAAGACTAGAAGAATATGAATCCTGACTGCAACACTTTTTATCTAGGCAAGGGAGAGATTACCACAAATCTCAGCCTTGTATTCAGTATGCAGTGGGAAAAAAAAAACAACTCACCATAGATTTGTTTGATAGAAAATTGAGAGAAAGGAGTATAACTGACAGTTGTTGTGGTTTTGTGGAAAGTAAGTGATTAGACCACATCATTTTTGGAGATTAAATGATTGCTTTGCTTTACCAACCAAAATTATATATATCTACTCAGGCATTTAACATTTTACATTTTCATTTAAGAAGTAGCACTTTACAGTATATCAGTGCACATGAAAGGGTTTCGGGGTTGGTTAACAGTGTTGCAGCAATTAACAGCAGACCCAATATTTTTTAGTTTTTTTTTTTAATTCAGTGTTTTGGAAGTGACTGCTTCTGAAGGTAAAAGTTACAGATGACACAAAGAGAACTGTAATCGTAAACTATTGTGAAGACAAGGCATTCTCCCAAGGAAGTCCAAATAACATGCTAAATTGGGGTGTGTTGAAACAAGATTATTTTTACAGATCAATTTTACATGGCTAGATAAGCAGGACTAAGGAATGTTACAGAAAGAGGTAATGCCTGGAGCGTGTAATCCCAGAAGAAGATGTGAGTGTGAAATGGGTAAGGTGCTGTAAGTTTCTTTTCTGATGCTGTGTCAAAAAGACTGTTACAGTGGCCTGAAATGGCTCTGAAAATTAGTGTAGTGAAATCATACTTTATGTGTGTGTACAGTTTTGTTGATATTAATAGATTTTTTAATGCTGTACATGCTTCTGATGTCTACATTTGAAGAAACATTGGTAAAATGAAGAATGTACAGAGAAGATGAGATTTAAAGAACTAAAGTAAAAAGATTGTTAAAAAGAAGAGTTAAACATGACATGGTAAGTGCCTTTAAAATGCAATGAGGAGGAAGTACTAACTGCTAAAGCACTCTAATTTGGTGAAGAAAAGTAGACAAAAAAAGCATAAAGCTGAAAGTCAGACATTCACTTTGGAAAGAAGGCAAAGATTTTAACAGAGTGGTTAACCAGTGGAACAAACTACCAGAGAAGGTGGTGATTTTCCATCTCTTGAAGGCTTTCAAATCAAGACTAGATCCTTTTCTGGAAGTTAGGCTTTAGCCAAATACAAATTTACCATAAAGTAGCTGAGGAACTGTGCGCTTGAACAACCCTTTGTGCCTTTGGCATGAAGCTGGTGTGTTCTGCAGATACTGTTCAAACTGAAAGATCTCCAAGGCCAAACTCAGGAGGCATGTGTCCAGAGGGGTATGTGCCTAGAAATGAGAAGTCTAGAAGATCTCTGATTATTGGTAAGCAGATTCTCCTTCTTGAGCTCGATACAGGATAACTATGGAAAATTTAGTAGCCTGGGATACAGGAAATCAAAATAGATGATCCTAAACTTTACTGTGGATCTGTTAATTTCCAGTTTCCCTGTACTAATCCATGCCAAAGACTTAAGTGGAAATTAATCCTGCTGCTGGCTGCATTAGTTTCTATCTACGTAGCTATGGTCATAGAGGACAGCCTACTTGGTAGTTTTTTCCACTTTTTAAAATTACAACTGCCGGCTGACATAGTCCTTCACCCTAAGTGCCAATGTCAGTGTCTGACACTGACAGATGACTGACAGTGTCAGTGTTGCCATCTCCATCTCAGTTTGTTGGTTGCATTTAAAGGCTTTAAAGTCTTCTAAAGACTTTAAATGACTTTAAACCTTAGTGTCTTGTGTGGTTTTGGCTGGTTTCCCTGACTGATTAGTATTTGCTAGTAGTTCTGCAGGACTAGAAGTAGAGAAGGACTACTAGAAGTACTACTGCAAGTAGAGGAGCAAGTGTGTGTTAGTGGCTTGCATGTAAAACTGTACTGTAGAGGGTAAATAAATATGAAAGCGTGGAAAAAATATTTGCAGGCAAGTTGGAAAAATGACTCTTGGGAATTGTAGAAGAATTTACTAGTGTCTCTTGCCTACTGTAGAATTTAATTGAATAATAATCATTCTGATTTTGATGGCTTATAACACATGCTAATGTTGTTACCTGTTTTGTTGTGAACAGCTTGGGCCACCTTGCAGGGAAGTTTCTTCTTTATAACACAAATGAAAAACTAAACCCCATCATGAATGTTTACACTTAATTAAATATTTCTCCTTTTAACATAGAATGACCACTTTAGTTTTTGACTTTTTCAAAAGTCACTTCATACAGAATGGAGCAAAAATAATACATCTGTTCTGCATTTGGTTTTAATTTGCTTTTTTAGCAGAAATCACGCATCAACATTAATCTCGTAACAGCAATAAACAATCAAACATGAAGACAGACTGCCAGACAACTCAGAGTAGTGGGGGTGTATAAAATACCCTGTCTTCAACATCTTACAATTCCTTCTGTTATTTCAGTAGAACTTGATACATCACTTCTAAAGCGTGTCACGTTCTTCATTTAGGCAAGAGTATAGTGTCATGAAAAGGTTTGTCACAACCCTTCCTTTCTGAGCTACAAATACCATAGAAATCTGTCTTTTGTGCTTCAGCTTCTGTAGATCTAAGATAACCCTCTGATTCCACTCATACACTGCTGCTATGAGCGGGCTTCTACAAGCCAAAAAGCTTTTGCAGCTCTGTGACATAATCTCCATGCTCTCGCCTTCTGTTGTTTGCCTCATGGCAGGGGGGAAAAGGTGCTTTCAGAAAGAGGGTTCTCGGTGGGCCATTGCTATAAATGCATCTCTTAAAGGAGAGAGAACTCTTTCAGTGCTCATCTGAACAGTCCACCGGTCTTGCTGAGCACATCAAGTGTGTACTTTGTGTATGAAACGTGGCTAAGTTTCTTAAAGTAGGCAGACCCCAGAACGGATGTTCAAATGACAAAATAGATGCTATCAAAATAAATGTTATTGACAGGCTTTTATAAATTGTTTCACAGCTTCTGAGAATGTCTGTCCTTCTGTTTGCATGGCTGATAGTTTTTTGAGAAAATACATTACTATATGGTGAAAAAGATAAAGTGTTTTCATGTGTTAATGAAATATTGGAAAACTGGTATCTGTATTGATCATTATAAAGATCCAGAAGGTGATTATGTTTTAAGAAGTACTTCCATTAACTTCCATTACATTTTTTGACTCCTCCCTCTTACCAGCTAAAAATCATAACCCTTAAGATGCAGGCATCCATTTCGCGCTCTAGCTCCAGGTTTCCACTTGGAAAATAGTAATCGGAATTTTACATTATTAAATTCAGGCTCTCTTACCAGTTGTGTTTTCTTTTCAGTGTTAACATCACACTATGAGATGAAATTGTTATTATTACTGTTCAGTGTTTTGATGACTGAAAAAGCTCATTGATGAGCAGGTTCATAAGTGATGAGCAGTTCATAAGTGAATTACGTAACATCTTTCATATATTTCATATCCTTCGTTCTCTGTAATAGAAAATTATTTTGGAATGGGATCTGTATTTTATGCTTAAGATAACAATTTTGATTATTTTTTTTTTGTTGCTGAGCCTCTGAACAGCCTCTGAATCAGTTTCATTGTTGTTTTTATGTGGTATTTAGCAAGATTCATTTTGACAGTGAAAAATTTATTTCAGAAAACTATTACGACTTGGCAGCCTGAAGGAATTGGTTCCGTGATCAGTATAGCCATGGTAAATTTTGAATTGTAGCTGTTTCTTGTAGAGTAAATTGAAAAAAGATACTGTGTTAGACTTGGTAATCACTATGAAACCCCTCTAGAAAGTTGGGTCATCGTTCCTTGTGTTAGTACTTAAATTCTTGAACTTGGATTTAGCTATGTGTTGTTTTCCACCTCTTACTCTTCATCAGCCTCAGAAATCTTCACCCAATTTGTGTGTTATTTCTTTAATTGTAGCACAATTAAAGGTATGTAAGCTAGTTTTGCTGAATTAAATAGAAGAAAGACAAATGTGGTGTTATTCATACGTGTTTGGGTAGTAAGGAGGAGGAAACAGAAAACAGATTTTTAGAAGTACCTTCTGGTTCTGTTATGTTGGTGCTTACTGCCTTTAGATGTTAATGATAATATTACTCATTAAATCTCAATAAGTAAAATAATTTGGTAAAACACTCATAATTGCATTTAACTTGCCTCTTGTGTAACTAGTGTCTTTCCATAGAACTACAGAACTGTGAATCCATATATTAGTCTGAATTTATAAAAAAACCCATTTTAATTGTTATTCTTTTCCTTTCTTCCTAGAATATTTTCTTTCTTGGACATAGTTACTTTGTGTCGATGTGCACAAGTTTCCAAGGTAGGTATTTCTGTTGGGGTTTTTTGTTGTTCTTTGGGAAGCTGTTTTCTTAATTACTTGCAAATCATGGGCTTTAGGGCAATCTGCTTCCTGTCAAAAAAAATCAAATCATTCTCTCGACCTCTTTGTTTATTAAAACAAATAAACACTGGGTGCAGTTTTGCATTCAGATGTGGAATTAGTTGCTATGTACTGGACTTCTGTTTAAAGGCTATGGAAAAGATATCCAGTAGTGTATGCCTTATATCTGGAGAAAGGATTAAGCCCAGTTTGGCATAATGGCATTTGCTTTTTATAAAACATGTGGCTGCATAACATTATTTTTCAGACGCATTTTCTGCTTAAAATTCCATGTAGTTCGGTTAATGTACACCATGTGTCTAAGAAGTATATCCATCGTTTGCTTGCCAAGTACAAAAGGTGTTAAGTAGATGGACTACTAGTAGGGGGAAAAGGCACACGGAAGAATAGAGAAAGCACGCTAAGTGCTTTTATGTTTAGCTCATCTTGATTTTTTTTTTTCATTGAAGTAAAATGAAAATACTCTGTTCCTACATCAGGTGTGTACCATGAAATGTATTCTGATACAAAAGGAATGAACTCTTTTATTTCATGCTTTTTTTCCTTCTTTTAATGATGATTGGGTTTTGATTTTTTTTCTTTCATTGGATTTTTTTGTTTGTTGATTTAATGTATAATTAAGCCTGTAACAGTTTCATTCCTACACCCTTATCAACCTGGCCTGCAACTTCAGTAAGTTTTGTGAACTAATATCAGGTTTTCTTAGAGCCTTCAGCAAAAGCCTAGAATATAGTGGAAGAAAACCAAGGTGATTGAATACGTTGTGTTTTTCTCTCAGAACTGCCTGTGTATTTGTGTTTCTCTGGCTTTTTAATTTTGTTTTACTTTGCACAACTGTTGCTTCGACAGTGAAGGACCAAATGCTCAAGCACGTACATGTAACTTAGCACGTGTAAAGGAAAGGCCTGATCTGAATAGTGGAAAGTCAGCAGTTTTCTGAAAGGTTTCTGTTCCACTCAGAATACTAACTAGTGAGGTTGAGGAACTGTGGTTTTGTTGGAAGGAATCTCATCTGCAGTTAGATCTAGCGAAAGTAACTTACTAGACAAATTTACAAAAGCTTTTTTAAACATGGAGGGATAAATGTGTCCATTTATGTACTTTACGTTTTAATTTCTTGCTTTCCTGCATGTTTTATGGGCATGTTATCCTTTGAAGTGTAGTCCATTTAGGAGATTGGAGATTCATTTCCACAAATTCAGTGGGTTTAACTAGGTGATACTGTATGACTACTAATATCTACAACTGTATTTCTTTTTGAAAGACATTACCAGAAAGTATGTTTTTATATTTGAGTTTGTCATCTTTGAATTACTGAAAGGCAAACGAAGGGAGCAGGCAATGGAGGTAGTAAATAAACTGTATTTGTTTTTTGTAGGCATGGAATGTTTTAGCTCTGGATGGAAGCAATTGGCAAAGGATAGACCTCTTTAACTTTCAAACGGATATAGAGGTTAGTGTCTTTGGGTTTTTTTCATTCCTATGGTGATGTTCAAGTGCATAGCTCATTTTGAATATCCCATAGACTGTACTCACGTTCACATGTTTTAAAGGCTAAAGCTCAAGATAATAATACTGTGAAGGACCAAATGGAGTAAGAACTCTGTATTTGCTGTTTTCAATGTTGACTGACAGCTATGTATCAGATAATTTGCATATATCGTATACATTCGGGTCTCTAGAAGTTCAAAACTGCTCGTTTCCAGAAAGTAAAGGTACAAGCGATGCCTCTGGACCGAGTGAAATCCCCCGAATCCCTTTGATGATCTAGGGGATAATTTTGCTGCCGGTCCCGAGTCTCTCTGTGAGGGTGCCATCTAGTGCTGAAAGCTCTTTGGACGCTCGGCTATGGAAATTGGAGATGGAAACAATAAAATGCTGAACAACTTTTCTTACTACTGATTTACCTAGATTTGATTCGATTTGATGTGTATCTGATTACCATTTTCTGAATATTTGTTTTATAAGGTTTGAACTTACCTGAAATGCAGGTACATGTGGATTAAAGTCCTTCTCAGCATGTAATGAAAGGATTAGGGCAGGCTTGTCTTCCACAAGAAAAACATGTCTGCAATAATGATATCATAGAT
This sequence comes from Rhinoptilus africanus, assembly GCA_013400135.1. Classification (NCBI taxonomy): domain Eukaryota; kingdom Metazoa; phylum Chordata; class Aves; order Charadriiformes; family Glareolidae; genus Rhinoptilus; species Rhinoptilus africanus. The sequence continues at coordinate 9,891 of VXBO01013143.1, forward strand.
GTGCATAACAAAATAAAATATGGCATCTGAAAATGAAGACAAAAATCCATGGGAAAATACAATTCCTTAATTGAATCTGAACTGGTTTATTATTTGTTTTTTGATGATAAAAATTAAATTTAGAATACAGTTATGAATTTGCTTCTGGATTTTATGTTTTAGCTGCTTAGTTGCCTGAATAAAATCCAGATGGATTTCATTTGGTATATTTTGCTAACCGTGGTTCAAACTGTTCCTAAAGCTTTACAGTAATATACAGGGTAAATTTTTTTTCACCTCTCTTTTAAAATTTTCTTGCCAACTCCTCTACTATACTGATGTTAAATATGAGGATCTTATAGAGGTACGAGAAAGATTTTGGCATCTGCCTCTATTTAAATGTGTCTAAGAAGACTTGGAGCTTTAATGTAATCTTTTCAGTTGCCTTTAAAAAAGCTTGTGTTTCTCATTTGCTAAGAAATAATAAAGAAAACCCCAAATGTCTGTGGTCCTTCTGTTGGTTAGTCTTTTCTGTGTCTGAAACCTTACTGTTATTTAGAAACACAGGATTGGATTTTTATGTTTTCGATATGTTTGTCTTACATTGTACGTAGTGATGTTGCCCTTTCAGATTCTATGTTTGTAGCATGGGATTCAGGAGAAGGAATGAAATTAAGTTATGATCCACTTTTGCTATAAGAAGCTATTGTGGTTTGGAGCAATTCAGTTACTTCAGTATATTATATTTAAGTACATTTGTAATATATACCCCTTAAATTTATTCACAAGAATATTTTAAACCAGAAATTATTACATAAAGTAATTTTGAACAAGGTGCACTTTCACATTTGGTGCTTCAGAACTCTGTTTTTTCTTCAGCTGTTTTAGGAAATTTTTTTTGTTTTGCCTATCCATTTAGGATAGGTAAAAGCTGCTAATTGTATTTGGTAACTTTTTGCTCAGTTGGACATTGTACTGTTTGGTGATGTTTCACATAGCATCAAGCAGTACTTGATTTGAGACTATCAAATAATGAAAAATTAAGTTTTGTTGTGAAATTTTCCTTATTTAAGACCCCATGTGGTAGAGAATAAAGTGAGAAAAAACCCATAAAGGCAAAATGTTACTTTTTTGTCACAAAGATTTGTGAAGATCTTCTTGAAGTTAAATGTGCCTTAGAATTTCTTGGTGTGTGGAACCAACTGTAAGATGGGGTAATTTGAAGAATTAGTTTTTTGAGTGGCATTGAATTATTCACACAGCTAAACACATTTGAATGCACTTAAGTTGTCTTTTTGAATATGCTAGCTGTTGGGGTTTTTTTACATGCTTAAAGAAATATACGGGTTTGGGAAAACTTATCTCATTATTTGTTTCTGTTATCTTTGAATAATGCATTAGGGTTTGGCTTTTTTCTGCAATATAGATTGAACTTGCACTATATATTATTCACTGAAGACGATCTTTACAATAAAGATATTTGGCCTCTCTGAGAAATAATTCTGACTAATTGGAACACTTTAAAAAATGCTTAATTTTGTTTGCATAATGATTTTCAGTTTGTTTGTTTTGGTGTAAATTCATCTGAGAGGTAAGATAAATAATGTTACTTATGGACTAAGAAACAAGCTCTGGTAAGAAAATATATTCACATGGCACTATTCGGGACTTTGGTAGTAGAGGTGAACAACAAAATGTAAGAAACATTTTATTGTTTCAGAAAAATTACTACCATTCTAGACAGAGAGGAAAACAAACAAAAAAATCCTCTGACCTGTAATTTTATAAGTATTTCTTCTTTTAAAAAGAGAGAGAAGAAAATAAAAGGTGTTGTTAGGTCTTAGTCCTGTTTGTTAAATGATCAGTGTTGAATTCTTTTACCTTACCTCCCTAAAATTAGACAAAATGTAATCTCTAGTCAGTTTTTGCAGTGTCCACCTGCTTTTTGCTATCTTATCTTGGTTTTCCTACTCAAAAAAAAAAAAAAGTTGTTTAAATAACATTTTTCCATATCGCTACTTTCAGATTGACTAGTAGAAGTACCATTCTGCTGTACCATTCTGCCATTGCCATTTTGCTTACTTCTAATGTACAGCAAAATGCACTTTCAGGATGTAAATAAAAAGCATTTTGTAGCAAATTTGTGGTTAAGTAGGAATTTTTGTTTATAAATTGTGCTTCAGCTTTTGTTAAATAATGAGATGTAAAGTCTGTGAGCTCCACAGTGTGAGAAGTCCTTTGGAATTCCCAAGTGTTAGGAAGAGACACCCAAATATATATGACGCTGAAGACCCGCAGGTGGTCTCCTGCAAATATCCCGGAGGCAAATAAAGTGGCTGCTCCTGCCAAGGTCTTCAGCCCCTTCAGTTGTGGAGGTAAATCCTTATAGCAGGGACTGTAGAACGGGACTTACCAGAGGCTGTAGTTCGAAGTGATGAACTAGCTGAAGCACATCTTCATGGACAATTTAAACTTACATGTTGTAGTGGTAACTTTCATCCTTGAGGAATGGGCATGCTTCCCATTCCACCTCTGGGACAGTTCTTCAGGTTCCCTACACATATGACAGAACTTGAAGATCATTTTAGCAGTCTTAATGGGTAGGTTTTGCTGAGACAAAAAAATTGAGTCATGTGTAATAGACTGAAAAAAGGGAGAGAGAACTAAAGATTGAGTTGATAGCGCTTCAATTTGAGTGGAGATTCTCAAGAGGTAACTTTTTTTCTTAAAGTAGCAAAAGAAATTCAAAGGGGTGTAGTTCTGTTGGAGTGTAGCTGCGGCTGGTCTTCACTCCTGGCATTTTTAATTTGGTTGGAATGTTATGTCAGAACAAAACTCAACAAAATCTTCCTTTTATCTGGTTTAAGGGTCGTGTTGTGGAAAATATATCGAAAAGGTGTGGTGGCTTCCTGAGACAACTTAGTCTGAGAGGATGTCTTGGTGTTGGAGACTCCTCTTTAAAGTAAGTAAAGTCCTAGATTGAGACATCACTTATTTCCTAATGTCCAGACCAAAAGCAATTATTGTTGTGTTTGTTTGGATTTCTAAGTACTGTCTAATGACCAAAATGGGATACTTAAGTAAGTACTAAGTACCTTAATAACGACTAAAGGAGACATCAGTTTGAGATCAAAATATAGCTACTGTTATTTTCTGGAAATGAAGAAATGAGAAGTGTGCTTTTCAGAAATGTGTCTTTTTCTTTTATTAGTATTATCTTGCTGTCTCTCCATTTTCAAGAATTTAAAATGTTTTCAGACTTTTATCTTACTCTGGCGTCCTACAACTACAGTTTCATCAGGATTAGCAGTCAGTCGATTCATAGTTTGTCTTCTAGTTTGGACAAGAGGTAACCATTAGCAATGGGAGGAAGAGTAAAGACTGATATGGTTGAGTGCCTACAAAATTGGGAAAGGCCTGAGATTCTCTTCTTGCTCTCTTATAAGAACAAACAGGCATCAGGAACATCTCAGGAGTCTCTAATCAGAGAAGGTGGCCATTCTTTGCACAATATATAAACTGAACCGTGCAGTTTGTTCCCAAAAGACAGTTTGAATCCATGCAAGCTTTTTTCTAGATGCAAGCTTTTTAGCCAGATTCCTCTGTGGACATTTCACTGAGTATTTAAATCCAAAGGTCCTACCTCCAGCTGAAGAGTCCCTCAGCCACAAGTTCTTCAGGGCTCAAAGAATAATTGGAGGAAGCCTTGGGGTGGCGTTTTGCAGTTTTTGTGCTTTCCTCTGCTGTCATGGGAGACTGGGCTGGACAGTGTTCAGGCTGACATAGTGTTGGCCATTCTTAGGTGGAAAATAGAAGCACAAAGATTTTTCTTACGCAGTGGGCATTAAGTTAGTGTCTTGGGACCTTTAGCTGTTTCTAAAATTTTTTAGACTAATTCACTGATATTTTTCTAGAGTAAATTCATCCAGCAACTAGTTAAACAGTATATTGCTTTAGTAACCCAAATGGGCATCCTTGCTTTAGACCCAAAGATTTCCCCAGAGCTTTCCTTGCCTCTAGGACATCTCCCTAACTGCTCCCTGGTGTGTTGCCACCTTCAGGCAGTCTTGTCTCCTCAGGGGAAAGTGTGTATTATTACCATCTCGCAAATTACTGGCAACTGCTGTCAAAAAAGAGGTAGCCCCAACTGGAGTGAACTTTATGCATTGCTCTCCCAAGTTCCCAGAGCATTCATGCGGACGGTCCCTGTGTCCTCAGCAGGGAAGGCAAAAGCGTGAGTGGAGGGGAGGGGGAAGGCAGACTCCCGGAGAGGCAGCAACTACCATGGGGAAGGAGGTAGTGGGGAATGTAGTGAGAAGGGTGTAGGAAGAAAGAGTCAGAACAGTAGGTAACTGTTTTCCTCCCAGTAACTCCATTTTCACATTTAGTTTAGGCTCCCAGCTGTGCTTTTCAGGTCACTGGGGCTAGGGGACTGCAGTGAGGGCTGTGACTAGGACCAAGAATCCTAAGTGGGTTCAGGTATTAGTGGCCTGTGAGAAGAGGGGAAGGGCTGGAGATAGGATATTTTAAAATAACGGTCTATTTAGTAAACAGATACTTTAAATAAGTACAGAGCAGTTCAGTGCATAGCATGTGTGTACATTGTAGCGGTGATACAGCCAGTCATGCTGTAGGTAGTGGGATGGGCTTAGCTGAGACTGGCTACCAGAGTGTTACTGGTATGCACATGTGCATCCATAACAACTAACTGGTGCAGATGGTGGAATCTAAGACACTTTATGAAAGAAGATGATTCACCTCTGAAATACGAGCAGGTTATATTGAAATTACCAAACGAATGAGAAATGCATGAGCTTTAAGACTTTAAAAACATTAGAATGACAAAGGTGGCATTAATTTTCAGATACTTGTTCTGAAAGCGACTTTTCCTGTCAAGCTTTTTGTGTTGTTTCCAGATCCGTTAATTTTGTGGGTGATATTAATTTCTCTATTTATCCTTTTTCTACATCCACTTTTATTTAAAAATAGACAATTATCGAAGTAGGTGTCGGCTGTGTAAGTACTAAATGTTTGTGGCAGCCCTGTCAGGACATGCCCTACGCTTGAATCTCAGAGGCAAAGTTTGCTGTTCCTGTAGTTTATTCCAGAGTGTAGCGTCTTTCCAAGTGATTTGAAGAGTGTCTCGATTGTAAATCTCCCTCCAGTACATGAATTTTGGAATAGCTGTTTTGAGAATTCAAGTGGAAACTCTCACCAGTATAACTGCTTGCTGGGTTTTTTTCCATTGTTTTCAATCCACACTGGAGAGCCAGGAAGTTGTTACCAGCTGAGTGTGTAGTCGGATATGTTAACCACGGCAAGCCTCCAGACAAAACTGTTTTTGTGTGTTTCCTCCACCCCTGCCAATAAAATCCATGCAGTTGGAGGAAACATGGGCATAAAAACAGTGTTCTGAAATGCAACGCAGCTGTAAATATTACTCTGCAGAGATGAAAAGAAAGTTTATGTATTTCTTCTGGGTAATTAGTGTGATGATACATACAGCCTTTTAGCAGAAACCAATCATCCTTAAGAGTTCATACCCAGTAGTGCAGGCAGATGCATTTTAATTTTTAAAATCATAAATAACTAATTTGTAACCCACAGGGCTTTCCACTGGTAGTCTGATAGGCTTAGGTCCCACTTCTGTATTGTGCAGGGTATGTTCCTTTTCATTTGATGTAGAAGCGAGCTCCATAGTAAGACCTACAAAGGCTTCAGTAATGAGATGTGTGAAAACTCTTCCCAACTGCTTAATATTTAACTGATGTGATATTTAAACCTTTCTGTTTATGCCCTTTAATGTTTTTCGTCAAGGCATTTGAAGCAAGTCATTTCTGGCTTACGTGTAACAGAAATAAACACCTTGCCCAAGTGGTTTTTGAGAGGGGAATAACACTTGGTGTCAGGAGTTACCCAAGACAGAAACTTGCAATAGCAAAAGGAAAAAGCAATCACTGAGACAGATGTAGTTGAGATGTACTTTGTAATTACGCTGTGGCTTGAAGACTAAGCTTTTTGACTGAGATGGAAGGAGGTAGGGGACAGAGCGCACTCTAGTGCCTGTATTACAATTTGTGACATTATAGTAATTCTCCAGCTTTTTGTTGCTGTTTTAGGACCTTCGCACAGAACTGTAGAAACATCGAACACTTAAATCTAAATGGGTGCACAAAAATCACTGACAGGTAAGTAAAAGGGTTTTTTTTGTTTGATGGAGAAATTTGGAAAAAGAAGTAGCTGAAGGTATTTTTAGTGTGTCTGCTGTTTTGCAGCACGTGTTACAGTCTTAGCAGATTCTGTTCCAAGCTGAAACATCTGGATCTGACATCTTGCGTAGCCATCACAAACAGCTCTTTGAAAGGCTTAAGGTAAGAAGATTCAGTGTTTTGTGTTAAAGAAAAGCATTTAAAGAGCTGTTCAACGTTTAATAAAGTTAAAAAAATCAGTGCTGAACCTTAATACTGTGTATCAGCTCTGACTATATCCTATATCTAGCACTTCTTGGGTGTAGACTATGATGTTTGTGTGTGGTCTTTTCTCATGACTTTTCTGTGGAGGCCTGGCACAGTCCACTGGCTATCATTAATTTCTAACAGTGTGTTTAATTTGGGTTTCCCACTGTTATGACTATTTGAAGGCTGGATTTAACTTTATGTATTTTTTTAATTCTCCCAGTGAGGGTTGCAGAAATCTGGAACATTTGAATCTTTCCTGGTGTGATCAGATTACGAAGGATGGTATTGAAGCACTGGTGAAAGGGTGTAGTGGACTAAAAGCTCTATTTCTTAGAGGTTGCACACAGGTACATAACCGCTTGGGTGATCCTTTAGGAATAAAATTTTATTTTTGGTTTTTGAAATCTCCGTGAATTAAAAAATACCATTTTTGTTATAGTCTTTTGTTCAGTATTACAAGATATATACATTCTTTGGGCTGCTTTGCTGTGCTTTTAATTTCTTGTTTCTTTTCCTATGTTCGATTTAATCATCAAACACAGTTAGAAGATGAAGCATTGAAACACATTCAGAATCACTGCCATGAGCTTGTAATCCTGAATTTGCAATCCTGTACAGTAAGTATTTGAAGCTTCAAAAGGTACCTTCTCTAAGAATCATAAACCATTTTTTGAATGGTAATGAATTGATCTGTTACACACTTAAATAATTCAAATAGTATATTTCTGCAGTTTACAGAATTTTGTGTGGAATCAAGGTCTTAAAATGAGCTGGCTGTTTCTACAGCTGAGCGTGGATTTGGAGCGTTGGGTTATTTTTAACTGTAGCAAGCTCTAGAGTAAAAACTAACTGCATTCATTCAAATCTCATGAACTGTTTATGTGCTAAACCATGCAGTTTTACAGATGTAGTTTTTGTTCTCCCATCCGTTAAGGTCAAACATTTTTGTCTGTTCATAATTTTAAGGTGTCTAATTGAGCAGAAGTCATATTCTGTGCGACATAATTGAGAGTAAAATGTAACGGCATCATAACTGAAAACGATTCAGAACCATCTTAGGTAGCAGAAGGGCATGCTTTTTCAAAAGTAATGGAAGAATACATTCATTTGTAATGAAATGACTGGGAATCATTCATGTACTTTTAATTCTACTTGGCAACTACACAAAAATTAGATTTGCTGTATTTTATATTTAATATTTTGTTGTTTCTGATGTGACACTTTAGGAATGGGAAAGATCTTTTTGATTTTAAATGTATTTAAGTCACTTTTGTCTGTAAGTAAGCCTTAGAAAATGTTGAAATAAATTAGAATTTCAGCACTTCTGTCATGCAAACTTGGATAATGAAGCTGTTAGTTTTGGGGGGTTTTTTGCTTTTGGAAATTTTTCTACAACTTTATTGCTAGAACGTATCATAAAATCTGCTTGGGATAAAAATTTCAAATCTGTTTTACACATTATTCCTGAGTGAATGTGACATGGGATCATATTGTATTAAGATTGGATGAAAAATTCTGAACCAAATAGATTTCTGTAAAGTATTTAACATTTTGAAGTGTTAGGGATTATTAAAAATTACACCAAAAATTGCAGAAATTTAGAACAATATGAATACAAAGCTTGAGTTTCCGTGAGCCAGATGTTTAGTGAAAGAGAGAGAATTTTCAGATTTTTCAATCTGAATTTAGGTTCCCACTGAAGTTGGGCACTTAAAGATAACAGAATGAAAAGAAGTTCCTTCTTTTGGTCAGAACCACACTTAAATAAAGTCAGTATGTAATTTTCGCTCCTTTCACTTTTCCTTTCGCTTTCCTCCTCCTCCAAACTTAATTTTCTGTTGTGTTTTACCTGAGAGTAATGAAATGCATCAAGGCCAGCCTTTTGTGATTATTTTTGTAGAAGGCTCTGAAGAGGTCTGATGACAACCACTTACGATCTCTCCTGCTTGAAAGGGGCATTGACATAGAAGTATACCAGAGTTTTCCCTTGGCCAGTACATTTTTTGTTACGTAGATATTAAGTACAAACAAAAAAACCCCTTTGTGAGTGAAAGTATTTTTCCCTTTGAATTTTTTGAGATGATCGTCTGTGTGTCCTACCTAGTTACGTGTGCTTTAAAGCATTCTTTCACTGGAGATGTGTCCCGCTTGCTGTGATTACAAGCATGCTTCCAGAAACAGCCAGGTTCTTTATGATCAAAGGGCTAGCACTGATTTTTACACAGCAGGTCTCCTTGTGCTTTATATGATCCACACTTTAATTCTAGTAGCTCTGTTTCATGGACCTTGTAAAACACCAGGCCAGCTCAGGCAGCTGTGAAATGAACTGATCTTAACTCTGGAAACTGCACATCTGAACCGTACCATCTTTAGAGTGTAGAAACCAGCGACTTGCAGGTGTTTTTTGAGTACTTTTTTTTTTCTTGAGAATGATGTAGGGATTGAAATCACAAGCAATTTCAGAATGGAAAATTTTCATATATAATGTGAGGGTTTTGTCCATCTCAAGCAGCAGCATAAAATTTACGTGGTCCTTACCTCCAAAATAGTTAATTTTCCCAATAATAGTATCTCTAAAAGGGAACAAAACAGTTCCAGAAAATACCTTTGTATCTGTAGATGATGCAGATCCTTCTGGATCCACAAAAAGAAGACAAGACTCCTAGTTTTCTGTCTGGAATAATTTTTATTTGACAGAACAATTTGCAAATTTAAACTACTGATATTAAAAAGTGCTGTGTTGGGCGAAGGGGCATAAGGTAATCTCCCTTTGTGCTAAGCTACTGCTATTTCTCATCCTATTTTCATCCATGAAAGGAAATGTTTGTGGTAATAGCCTCAGAAATATGCTGTAGTAGTATTAGCGTACCTAGGTGAGTGGCTTTTAAAAGGAGTGTGTATTTTCAATTCAAAATACTGTAGAGGTCTTTGTTAACATTGGAAGAGTAATATTAGGCCAGGGAATAAAATAACCTGTTTCACCACAAAAGATTAGTCATTCAGCAGAAAAATTAAATTCTTGGAAATAGGAGTGGGAGGAGGAGAGAATACCTTTTCCAGAATAGAAGACCTGTAAACAAAATAATATTTGCACACATACACAATAACATAGTTCCTGTTGCTATTTTGTATGCAGTTGCTTTGTGGCTATTTCTTACAGTTCCCATTTTGGAGAGAAAACTTTTTTATTCATATCCCAAATTTAGAGTTTGTTTTTTCAGAATATCTAGTACAAAACAATTTTGAGAAATGAAAAACCCTGTTTTGAGTTAAATCGTTCGTCTAAAGACAACTGCATAGGGTAGGGCAAACCTGGCTTTTACATTTATCTTGTGTAAAAAAACAGTTTATATATAATTATTTACCTGTAACTTGTGCTTTGAAAATTGTCTGGAGTTGAAGGACTTTCACCCTTGGGTTCTACTGCTACATTGCAAAATAGGTAGTTAGCTCTCCTGTTCTGAGACTTTAAGCTCTCTTTTGCATTGTTCCTGACCTTACAGTCACTGGAACGAAAGACCTGAACTCTACAAACCTAAAAGCAGCAAGCTATTTCACACAGTGACAACTACAATTTAAAAAATATATATATGAAAATTATAAAGCAAAAGCAAAGTGAAAAAGGAAAGCAAAACCGAACAACTCTCTGTGCTTCACACAGCCTTTGAGCAGTACTCAGGATCTGTGGAAACATACATGGATAAGTAGGAATTGTGTATGTTGACTTTCTTCATAGTTATCAATGAACATGATTTCACAACAGTATTTTTTGGTTGAAAATCCACAAGTTGCCATGGTTATGACACTAACAGTTCAGTAATATGACTCGATTTTTGTTCTTAGCTGATGACTTGGTAACGAAGTAACTTCAACCTTCTTCTGTGTTGCAGCAAATTTCAGATGAAGGCATTGTAAAAATCTGTAGAGGATGTCATAGACTTCAATCGCTCTGTGTTTCAGGCTGTAGCAACCTTACAGATGCTTCTCTCACAGCACTTGGTCTAAACTGTCCAAGGCTGAAGTGAGTATGTCATGAGCGTGTTGTATGTTGTGTTGTGAGTATGTCGTTACTGGCCTGATCTAAGAAACTCACTTCTGAAGATAGTCAGCTGATATCCACAGGTTTGATTTAGCTTTATATTGTTTGTGTGACCTTTGCAATCAAAACATTAAGTTAGAAGTACCAGCTGAACGTGAACGTGAGGGCTGGTCCTCTGTGGCTAGCATATGAATGGAGTCCACTGTGTACTGTAAAAACCAAGAATTAATGTATGACAAATAAAACACATTGAACCAAGCAGTTCAATTCTGTGCTTCTAGCTAAATATTTTAGGTACTAATTACAAGCCAGAGAAAAGAAGAAATAATGCTCGTTATTTTTTTTAAAGGTAAAAATATCTGTAGTTGTGTTGTGTCTTGTGATGTTTGTACTCTGATGTGGTTTTATGCAGTCATTTGTCATGTAAAAAATCGCTAAATCATACCTGAGTATTATATTTGCAAATTTTGTTATAAATGTAAGTTTAATACGCTCTGCAGTACTTCCCGACATTCTTAAACTCTGATATGGAGTGTGCTAATGTCCCTGCAAGCACTGATGACTTATATTTATGGAACACATTTTGAGTAATAGGGGCTCATCAGTTAAAAATAATATAAACTTTCACATTGATGTAATTTTCACTAACATATGGCGGTATTCTCAGAAGTGGGGACAGCTTCAGCTTTAATAATGAAGCTCAGTCATACAACAGCTCTCTGCTTGTAGAGACACATAATACTCCTTGTAAGGTCTAATTTTAATGTAAATTAAATAAAACCAAAAAGTTTTTGGATGACACCAAATTGTCATTTATGACAGGAAGATGCAGGAGTTTCAACTTGTACTTCAATCACAGATAAATGGAGGAAAGTAGATCGTAAAAATTAGGGGAAGCTACATTTAAATACCAGCGTGCAATACGCTGTCACACGGTGTTCCTTTAGCTGATTAAGTGAAAAAGAGCTGTAGAAAACCTGTCCTTAAGACAATTCCAGAGTGACAGTCCCCTTCATGTAACGGTTCATACTTACAAGAGCTTACATATGCCCACCTTTGGGGCTTGGGAGTCTTCTGACACACTTAATTATGTTCTTTAGAAAGCTGTGCTGGTGTTACAGGTCTTTTCCCACGATTTCTCTGTTCTCTCGATTCACAGCTCAGATTGGAAATCAAAGGAGGTCTAAAGTGCGATTAGTTGTGCAGTTCTTTCCAAGGACAGTAAAACTGTAGCAGGAGTTGTTTTGACTTTGGTAGGTAAACTGTTAGCCCCTGTCTGTGCCACGAGGGGGAGGGCGTCTGCCATCCTTCTCCTTTAATGAGGAACAGCGTAAGGAACAAAAATGACCCTTTGCAGTGATTACTGCAGAGGAGTGTGTGATGATGGAAGGACAGACGATACAGCTGGTTACATCTAGACTTTTGGGATCATGTATGGGAAGTACTTGACAAAAATTTTGTTGGAAATCAAAGGTAAATGTAATTACACACTTGTTTGTACCTTCTGAATATTTCAGTGTTGCATATGAAGGAAGACTCTCCTGCCTCTGTTGGGTGTGCTGGCCCTGCTAGGAAGCTTTTGAGTATTTTCTGTGCTGTGCTACTCTCACTTCACTTCAGAGTCTTGGATGTCCTACTGTGCTGTATTCCATGATAGTACTGTCTTCTGCAGCTGTTAAATGCACTCACAAATGCCATCTCCTTGGAAAAAAAAAAATCCTAAGCTTTTCCAGCTCCCTTCAGCTGTTTTCTTTTCCTCTCTATCTCCAGATAGACCTGTGTCCTCATCCGTTTTTGTATCTGCTCATTTGAGTGCTTGATACCTTCTCTGTTTTTCTCTTTGAATGCTTTGTAGTGTTAAAATACTGATAGGTATTTTGGTGAGGCTTATTGAGAAAAGCACCCGTGAACCAGGAATGTCTTTGTCTAGGTGGGGCTGTGAAAATTAGGATCATGTTGCCTTTAACCCGACTAATGTTCTCTCCCCCCTGCTGCTAATTCCAAAGAGGAGTAGGGAGGTGCTTCGTGCAGGGACACTCCAGCTGTGCCCAAAAGACATCTGTAGACAACAAATGCAGCTGTGTCTGTGTCTGTTTCACAGAACATTGCTTTGTAAGAATGGGGAATCCACTCTCCCGTATCATTTTGCCTCACCAGCTCCTACACTAGGTACTTTGTCACGAATTGTTGGATGGGAAATAAATGTCAGCTGTACCTGTCAAAAAGAAGCGGCCTCTGTAATTAAGTACAATCACTAAAACAAAGCAAAAATTAGAACTTTGCTCATTTTCATGCTGACCAACGCCTTCCCACCTTTTTTCGTACTGGGCCCTGATTGATGCAGCATGTGCATATGTAGCTCACTCTCCCCGTCCTGCTCTTCTGAAGAACTGCACACTCAGTTTCAGGAAAGCTAGAGCCGCTTGTCTCCTGCTTTCTTACCCCTCTGTTTCCATATTCTTCTTTTCAACCAGATGTACAGTAAGTAGCATCCTTGCTATTCTGCACACTCTGGATGTCATTCCCCCCCCCCCTTTAAAGTCAGAAATGTAATGGGGTCGGGGATCTAATGGTTGTAAGTGTAGGTGGGGTTTAAAGCAAGCAATCGATGAAGGCAGTAAGGGTAACGAATGTGACCTGAATCATGTTTTTGTGTTGGTGGGTTTTATCCCTGCCTGTTCAGTATCCTAGGCAATTTTCAGAGTGGCTGTGGGTATTTTATGGTAGGTTGCTAACTACCCTTGATGGAAGGGCACAAGTTCCCAAATGTGAGCCTGGAAAGTAAATCCAGAGGCATTGCAACCATCCACTTGGGAAGCGGTACCTGTCTTGTATCTCTCTCTTGGCTGTTCTTGAGTTTCTGTTACACATCCGAACCTTGTTGAAGACTAGCACTCTGGAAGTGGTTTTCCAAGGGTGTATCCTGCGGGGCTGCTTACCTCTAACCTCAGCTGCCCTCTTGCTTGTTGCCTTGGAAGAGACTGATCCAGCAAAGTCATAGTCAGCCCCATATCCTGTACTCTGCTGGGGCTGTATTTTTCTGGTGCTCGCAGCACGGGTTTTCCCTTTGCACTTTCTCTGTGGAGAGAGAAAGAGCTTCTAATGACCTCCTAAACCAGTGGAAGGATCTAGATGCCTCTAAGTGTTGCCACAGCTAGAGGTTCTTTTGTCCATCTTTCCCTGCCTCCTCCCCACTGACCCCAGCATAGTGTTTGCTGTGGTGATGGGGAAGCTGCACTTAGTTTGTGCTGCTCGTTACATGGTCTTGTGGTTTCCCTGTATTCATCTTGCTACTTATTCCACCTGCAAAGAGAAGAATGTTAATTTAAGTGTTAATTGAAAAAAAAAGTGGTAATTGAAAAAAAGGAAAAAGAAAGAAAAAGAGAACAATGACAAAAACCCAGTTATGGGATGGAGGCCTGTTCTTTGTACTAGTGGTGCTGTTTGGGGCAGTTGACCTGATATTTATCAATACTGCTCCTCAGAACCTCTCAGAAGAGTGTTAGATTTATCTATCCAAAACACTGTTATTTTCTTTAAGGTTGTGTTGTTGTAGTTAATTGTATTTACTGCAGGCTTAGGAGAACTTGTTTTCCTTGCTTTCTGCTAACTTGCTTCACTGTGCTTCATGCAGAGGCTCTGAGTGAATTTCTGGTAAGCAGTTTCTCAGTTGCGTGACTCCTCAGCATCCTGTTTTATAGATGTCAGGGTTTAGTTGCAGGTTTTTTTCTGTATTTATCTAAATTCAGGGTTTATTCTACCATATCTTTCCTCAGATAACACTTGAGAAAACCTGAGCGTCATGCTGTCTTACTGAAACAAGAAATCAAACTGCCTATAATTATGTATAATTTTTTTTTCCGCTAAACGTTGAGAAGATTTAAGGATTGAACTTAATCTCTTCTGTGACGATCAGAAGATTCTAATAAGTGGATCAGAGCTTTTTAATTGCAAATTGCTGTGAAAAATAGGCATTTATATACATTTGCTATTGGGAGCTTTAAGTTGCAGAAGACAGATTTGTATCTCACATGCATTTGCTTTTCTCTCTGTTAATGTTTTCTTTAACATTTACAACTTTTCCAGGATTTTGGAAGCTGCAAGATGTTCACATCTTACAGATGCTGGTTTTACCCTTTTAGCACGGGTAAGGGTCATTTCAGAAGTTTCGAGCTCGCCTTGTTTTCATGGCTGCTGAGCAGCTGTGGATTGATGTAGTCCTGCTGGGAAGGAATACCAGAACAAGAAAAATAAAGTCGGAAGAACCCAGTGTAGGAGGGGACTAAAAAGTTATTTTATTTCTGGATAAATCTTAAAGCTGCAATGTGATCTATTTTGCCCTCTATCATTGACTTTTTCACCCTTTCCCCCCCTTTTTTTAGTATGTTTCAATTGAATTTATTATGCTTAACGTAACTGTAAACTTGTGTTATACATTCCAGCCAAGTTTCCCCTATAAAGATCACACGAACCCTTGTGATATTTACACCCAAAAAATCACCATGTAATAGATTAATCTGAGCATACCTTTAAGTTACAAAAATACTGTCATCATACGTTATAAACTATAAGCACTTCTGCCCAGGTTCGTGCTGTAAATATGTAAAGTAAGCATATTGATGGTATCAAATGCTTCAGGTTAGACCTGTATGCTTCCTGGTTTAGGAAATCTGAACACAGAAATAATACTGTGTAAAGGATTAATTTACGCTGCCGATACTTAGTCTGAATGAAAGGGGTTTTTTTTCTAGCCACAGTGATTAAACAGAGTGGTTTTCTAATAGTTCAGCCTTGGCCTTTCAGTAGTCACTTCCAGCCTGCTTTTGGGAGCTGCCAGTTAAAACACTTCTTCCTATGCCTGTTAAAAACTGGGTTGGGGTTTGGGCTGAGCCGTGGCAGCACGTGGTCTGCTGCGAGGTCACAAAGTTACATCATCTTCTTGAAATTAGCTGTGATGAGATACTGAAAGCACTTCTGAAAGCTTGCTTGGGATCTCTTGGAGTATTAGGAAAATTGCTCGTGTAAATGTGAAGCGCAGCTTTCCCCCAGCCTTAAAGTGGACCCTGTTTTAATATTTTCAACATTCAGTAGCAAAGCAAATTGTTTTTAAAGCTTCTTTCTAACGTATGGTAGTGAAGAGAGCTGTTCCATGGGCTGAAGCGTGTTTCCAGTCAGCGTGGGGTGGGTTGGTGTACGCAGCAGTGGGATTCCTCTGTGTGCCCATCAGTCAGCCTTAGCGCACAGGCTGTAGGTGCCGTAGGTTTGAGTTGAGGTTGACCCCAAAAGAGGGAAGGGAAGCAGGGGTGGGTGAGCGCTGATACACGCTGCTCAGACCTTACAGGGCAAGGAGGAGACGTTTCACTTAGTAAGAGAAAGGCTGAAACGTAGAGGTTTGAGAGGGAGGTGGGGTATTGCTTGCAGATTATTTTTCATTTTTTACTATTTTTTGTCCTGTGGTGGTCAAATACTTGAAGGGATTTAGCTCACAATTTCCTCTTGGAAAGCCCTGCGCGTGCTTTTATGCCTATATGTTGTTTTATTTCCTCTTTTGTTTATGTGTTTGTTTTTTGCTTATTTTAGAATTGCCATGAGCTGGAGAAGATGGACTTGGAAGAGTGTGTTTTGGTGAGATTTAATATGAAAAGGAATATTGAACGTCCAGTGTAAGAATACAGTGCATTAACACTTTCCGTTAGATGTGCTTTGTTTTTTTACTAATAGTGCTCTGTTTATGATAGTAAATAAAAATAATTATTGGGAAATCTGATACAGGGAAATGCTTGGGGATTGCGTGTTTTTCAGAAATAACATACCCTTCATCTGGTAGAGAAAGATGTATCTTACTTGAGGGTTGACTCTCCTGCTGCCTGTTGCTTACGGTTGTTTGGTTTCTTTTATTTCTAGATAACTGACAGCACGTTGATACAACTTTCTATACACTGTCCTAAGCTACAAGCATTGGTAAGTTTAACTCTTTGTCAGCTTTAATACATCCCCCCAAACCACAGACATATGCAACTCCTGCAATACAAAAATGGGCGGTTCACTCTGAATCTGGAAAAAGTTCCCCCTGTAGTGTGCTACTGTGCAAGGATGTGCAAGTTTCATAATTATTCTAAAAGACGCGTATATTTACATGCATTTTGTGATAAAAAAAGTATCACCAAATCAGTGAGTAGTGAGTAGTAACCAGAAAGCTTGTATTTTATGGTTAACGTCCTTCATATTTGATTACTTAGTTCAACTCACAGTACTCTAGATACTCTTAAGCGTTCACTAATGGTTTTCTTAGGTAGTGTGACACTTCACATCGAATACTGAATAAGCAAAACCACACAGTGAAGATAAATGTTACCCCTCTGTAATGAGTTTTGCAGGCAAGCAGTTTTTCCCATTTACATACTATATTTACATAGTAAATTATGGAAGGTTTTTTTTTCCCCACAGAATCGCTGGTAATTGGAGAGGACTGAGATGCCTTCAGTGGGGGGTACCCTGCTTACTGTATTTCAGATAACTGTTTTTTAGGGAGTGGTTGCTTGCATCTTTCAGAACACCAAAATCAATTTCAGGTGACATAAATTTGACTGTTCTTCAGCCAAGGTACTTCAAAATTACTAGTGTCCTGACAATAGGAGCTCCTGTATTTAGGACCGGTTGTCCTGTAAGTGCAGATTTGTTATATGTACTGCTTCAGATATACCTGAGAGAACAAGTATCTTTATAATCTGTTCTTAGATGGGATTAAAGGAAGGTTTGCTGCTTCATTAATTAAATTGTGTTATGATTAGTTAGTGTTATTTGCTCAGTGTTACTAAGGTAGCAACATGAGGAGAGATGGCTTTTAAAAAGGAGCGTGTTCCGTATTTTTTGTTGTTACTGGTTTTTATTTTTGCTTATTCATTGTCCAACCTTATTTCTGTACCATAATTCTTAATGTTAAACCGAACAAGAGTTGTCAGGAGATGTGGAGCCATTTATATGGGACACTTTCTGTTCTTCTGCAATAGATGTGGTTTTGTATTGTAATCTAAATTATAACCAGTACTTGCAAGAGATCTTTTGTACCAGGTCCACTAGTGCTTCACCAGAGATAACATAAAACCTCATGATTTCAAAGTATTTTTCTGAACCTGTTGCTGTTTGCTTGCCTTTGTGTGTTAGCCCACAGATGCGACAGTGTGGCATTGGTAAAAAACCATACCTTTTCTAAGGGAGACAGAAAAATTGCTTGGGTTTTTTTTTTATTGATATGTATCATGTCCTGTGCGCAGGAAGGATACGTACTCAAAGATTGTGAGTGAACAGTGATGGCGGAGAATTACAGGCAAAGAAAAAACAGACTAGCAGGTGCCAAGTACTCTACGTGAAGTGATCTTGGTACTTCAACTGTGAAATCATGTGCTGTTGATGGTTCTGTAAACTCTCGTGTGGCTGTTCTTTAGCATATGTTGAAGTTGCAGGAATCAACTTTGAATTTGTGTCTTGGTGTTTGGAGACTCGGTAGACAGCCGAAATAAGCAAAAGTACTGTCAGACGACTTAGAGCCAACTGTTACATCTTCATCAGTACCAGGATACTCAAATGCTTTATTACTTAGAATCATAGAATCACAGAATCGCTGAGGTTGGAAGGGAACTTTGAGATCATCAAGTCCAACCATTAACCTGCCCTGACAAAAACCCCTTCTAAACCATGTCCATAAGTACCACTTACTGGACTTAAGAAGTAATTTCTAGGGGAAGTGTTTAACATTTGTACATTGAGATTATTAGAGAAACTGTGAAATACTCATGATATTCCCAGAGATGAGAAGACAGTCGAATTCTTCAGTTATGTTGATTGTCCTGTTTCTTACTGTCATCGTATGTCATGCCATATTTGATGCCCTGTTTGATTTATGCACAGCATTTAGTATGTATTAACAAAAAAAGAATTTTACCATATCTTTTTGCTCTAAAGATTGCAAGTCATTATCTTTATCGGTTCTGTGTTATTGACACTTTCTAACAGGCTTATGAAGCCAGAAAAATCATTTAATATGAAGTATGTCTCGTTTGGCATATTTGTTTTACAAAGTTCTGCGAGCTCAGCTGTACATCCTGTGTTGTCCTTTCAGTACCAAATCCAGTGTCTCAGGAAAGCTGATTTTATAAGCTGCTTACTTCCTGGGACGGAAAACTCTTAATTAGCCAGCAGACTGCTGCTGTAGCCAACAGCTTCACATAACCTCCTGTCCTTCCTTGAAACAGCAGGTCTATTATAAATGTTCTTTAACCCTGCCACTGCTGATTGTTTCCAGGCCGTGAGCCAAAGCAAATGCTCAGAACACCTACATAAAGGAGGTAGGTACAGGAGGGAACTGAAGTATCCAAAGAGTGGATAGGCTTGCAGAATGCAAACAGGACATAAGACAAACCACTGTTGATAAGGGCAAGCGCTTCCTTTCTGTTGTCTTTCAGGGACAGTAGGCACTAATTGTGGTGTTGCCTGGAGGCGCTGCCAGCTGCTCACGCTTGCTGAGCGAGTGAAATTGGAGCAGTTGGAGCTGAAGGGAAGGTGCTGAGGTGGCTCCCCAGCAGGCTGGAGGGGAGAGGCAGACCTGGCTCCCAGCCTCTTCCCTGGTTACCTGTTCATCCTGATGAGCAAAGGAGAAAAAACAGTTGAGGGGCAAATTGTTCTAAAAGGCAGGCAGGACAGACCCCGCGTGTCTGGTTGCAGGCAAGAAACGCTTGTGACTCCGGCTGAGGTAAAATACGGGTAAGGTTGGTAGTCCTCGGGCTTCCTTGTCAGGCTGAAATAAAAGAAGGTAAATGCGATGTATGGAGAGAAGGGTTACATGTTTGATTCAGATGATTGGCAGGAGGTGATTTTGAGCACTCGTTAGCTTGAGCCAAATGAAAAAGCCTTTTCGGATTGCTGCTAGCGTTTCTTCATCAGTTGCTGCCTGAAAGAAACTGAGGGCAAAGCCATGCTGGTTCAAACCCAGTCACTGTTAGACTGATACAAGCCCAGGCGAGAGACAGGGCTGAGCATAACGCAAGGAACTATCCCAGAGCGGGAGGAGTAAAGAGATCGCAGATCCTGCACGTTTCCAGCGCAGAAGACGTGAGAGCATTCATTTCATTGGTGACAGAGAGTGGTTTTTAAGCCCCCTCTGAGGAAAGTCTGTTTCCTGTTGTTGTCATCATCATTGCTTCTCCAAAAGCCATGAATTCCCTAAAGGAACCAGGAAATTGCTTTATGTGGTGCTACTGCCTGAGATGCTGCAATTTTTTCCATGCTCTTGAAATTCAAGGGAGTAAAAAAATATCTGTTGAAGAGGAGCAGAATTTTTTAGTTTATTATGCTGACTGTTGCAGAAAAACTCCTGCAGCTGCACAAGGTGTGTATTACTCCTTGTACGTACAGCCTGAGGTGTTAAGCACTCCTGGGTTTTTGAAATCATGATTTGGCAAATGAGTCCAGTCTGATTGGTCTTTATCTACACAGACTTGCACAGGCTTGGTCCTTGGTGGTACGTATGAAAACATGGTAGCTGTGAAACAGTAACGCCTGTCTGTAGATCCTCAGCTATTCATGTATGTTCTTCATCATCCTTTAAAGTTGTCTCCCGTTTCTGCCATGGCATATAGAATCACAGAGTGTCAGGGGTTGGAAGGGACCTCTGGAGATCATCTAGTCCAACCCCCTGCCAGAGCAGGGCCACCTTAGAGCAGGTTGCACAGGAACCCATCCAGGCGGGTTTGGAATGTCTCCAGAGACGGAGACTTCACCACCTCCCTGGGCAGCCTGTTCCAGTGCTCTGCCACCCTCAAGGTAAATAAGTTCCTCCTCATGTTTAGGTGGAACTTCCTGTGCTCAAGTTTGTGCCCGTTACCTCTTGTCCTGTCACTGGGCACCACTGAAAAGAGCCTGGCCCCATCCTCCTGACACCCACCCTTCAAGTATTTATAGGCATTGATAAGGTCCCCCCTCAGCCGTCTTTTTTCCAGACTAAAGAGACCCAATTCCCTCAGCCTTTCTTCATAAGAGAGGTGTTCCAGTCCCCTAACCATGTGCTGTTTGCACCCATCAGGAGCAGCGGTGCATGACAACCGGAACAGAATTCCCACCTTCATAGGAGCAAAGGGGCCTCAGGAGTTTTGCCAGTGACGCGTGTTCTGTGACTTCACTGGTTTTGAAGCAAAGTTAAGAAAAGTACAACTCTCCTCCTGTTAAACAGAGCTGTGTCTTTTGTCACTGTTGTGGATTTCAGCTGTGTACTCTTTGTAACTGTTAAACACCTGGAGCGGAGGAGGCTGAAGAGGACTTCTGCTGTTCAGAGGACACAGTACCTCAGGACTGAGCGGTGTCACTAACGGTTTGCCCCTCTGTTTTAGAGCTTATCTCACTGTGAATTGATCACTGATGATGGGATTCTTCATCTGAGCAACAGCACGTGTGGTCACGAGAGGCTGCAGGTTCTGGAGCTTGATAACTGTCTTCTCATCACGGACGTGACTCTGGAACACCTGGAGAACTGCCACAACCTGGAGAGAATTGAGCTGTACGACTGTCAGCAAGTCACGCGAGCCGGAATCAAACGGATCAGAGTAGGTGTTTGCCGACTTGTTCTGGTGGGAATTCCCGAGCTGTTGATAACTGCTGGAGATTGTATGAATCCTGCAGGTGTCCCAGGCAAGGGAGGACGGAAAAACAGAGTCTGAATATCATTCTGTTATGTCCCCATCTCTAGGGACTAAACGTAGCTTTCCGAAACGAGCAGTAATAATTGTCTAATTCCGTTTATAACTCCTGACACTTCTGCTGGTGGAATGACGAGTGCTTACCTCCCACTTTCTGGATTTTTTTCAAATGCAGGCTTCTATGTTTTTAGGATTGTGTAGCGGCCAAAACATCTGCAGGGAGATTTTGGGCCGTTGTTAGGTCCTGGGATCCAGCCACAAACTCTTTTTCCTCCATGTACCCCCCCATTAGGTCAGGCACCACCTACCTTGGGGGCAGCGCTTTAGCCTCTTAAGTGAGTTTGCAGCTTTGTATCCCAGGTTGGTGTCCAAACACTTCTGCAGTTGGAAAGCTCATCCCTAGTAGCGACTACCGAGGGCAGATGCCCTCTTCTAGTCTGTGCTGGCATGAGAGAAGCCGGGAATATGGGAGACAAGAGACAGAAAAGTTTTTTTGGTGTTTTTTGTTTTGTTTAAGCGGGCGGGAGTCCATCCCTGCCCTGCTGGCGAACACCTGCCCCCCTCGACGGGGGGCTCTCCGGGCTGATGGGCGCTTTGTTGGGAACTCAGTGGGAGCCCCGAGCAGGCGAGCGCCCAGACGTTAGCCTGCCTGTGCCGGATGGGGCAGGAGAAGACGTGTCAGAAGACAGCTTGGGTCGTACCGAGCTCATAGATATTTTGTGTTGAGCTACCCAACCTTAACGAGAGCCGACTTGTTGGCGGGAATTGAGGCGTGCTGCTTGGTTTTTACTCGTTACGTTCACTTCTCGCCCATTTTAACAGAGACTTTTCATCCCCAGGCTCATCTACCTCACGTGAAAGTTCATGCTTACTTTGCTCCAGTAACTCCCCCTCCGTCGGTGGGAGGGAGCGGGCAGCGCCTCTGCAGATGCTGTATTATTCTTTGACCGTAAGTGCAACCACACAGAAAAATTCCGTTGTCGTTGTTGAAGAGAAGAGCGGGACTGCGAGTCAGTGGAAGGAGTCGGTTTCCTGACAGTCCTGATGGTGGTGTTTTGGTCAGCCAGTTTTGTGACAAGAAAAGCGTTTGGTTTTGGTTTTTTTTTTCCAGGTTAAAAAAAAAAATTCTTAACGTAACGTGCAGCTGTGGATTAAGTTGGTGATGCTTCGGTTTGTTTTAGTAACTCCTTCCTTCTGTTGTTGGCATGAGAAGTACCGTGTAAAACGCGGGGGCATTTCAGCCCCGCGGCTGCTTGGTGACACGTTCACTGGACTTGGGACGCCCGTTTGCGTTTGTGCGCACGATTCGGTGGGAAGCTCTGACCCAACGTGGGGCTGGAGCCCATCCCGCCACGGAGCTGAACCCGCCGGGCTGTAACACACACCACGGAGTCAATACCAGGCTTAAGGACAAACCAGCTTTAGCAGATGTTGACAAAAAAAAAAAAAAAACCACCCGCAAGGTCATCATGAGCTCTTGCAGCAAAACAGCTTCTCCTTTCTCATGGTTTAGCTTCATATTTAATTGCATCAGAAGGACGTAATGGGGGGTGTCTGAAGGGAAGGCAGTGCCTCCAGGTAACTAGAGTCATGCCAAGTTTTTGAGCGTGGTTCCGTTAACTCTGTGTTAGTACAAAGCTTGCCCGTCACTGAGGCATG
>VXBO01013143.1:36523-76203 GCA_013400135.1 Rhinoptilus africanus
TTTTAAGCTACTTTTTACACGGAGTGTGACGGTTCAGAGACGTTTACGGACAGGAGCAGCAGTGCCGTGTTCCTGCTCCCCACCTGCGCAGAGGGTCTCGGGGCGCAGCGCCTGGCTCCGTCACTGCCACACAGTTAAGCCCATTTGGGCTTGTTTGGCAGGGGGGTGGGGGGGTGCTGTGACAGTCCTGCATAAGAGTGTCAGTGCAGCAGGGCTGTGGGNAAAAAAGAAAAGCACATTTACAAAATTATTGAAAAACATTTATTATACTTCAATTGAAATGTGTACATCTTATTAAAAAACAAAAGCAATTTGCTGGTGCCATAATTTAATTCCAATTTCAAGTGAGCTGGACAAACTACTGTACAACTTTCAATAGTCTTTAAAATTAGGTATTTGGATACTTTCCAATCAAGGATTTTTCCGCTTTTATAAAACATTTGGATTTGAATACGGCATGAGCTGAAAAGACACAAGTGTCAGTTCAAGAAAATACTAGGACCAAACAATACCCCCAAAGATGAAACAACTCATAGGCAGAAATGTTTAAAAGTACATAGTCAAAATTTACTTTCAGTGCAGAAGAAAATAAAAATAGGAAAGAAACTCTAGCTCGGATGAAGTTAAATTTTCAAAATGCTACAGCTTGAAGGAGCTTTTCTGCTAAGCGCTTGAGACAGTTATGGAGAGAGGGAATGGAAAAAAAAAATCAAAAGTTGCTTTTTTTTTTACATGCTGTAGTAGTTGTTTACATGGAACACTGCAGCATAAAAAGCAAACCATTCCCAAGCTTTTAAGCCAGAGATGGAGGTGGGACTTGTCAAAGGCCAAAAAAATGACAGCTACAAAACTGTCACTTCCTACCCTTTGGAATACTCCCCTCGAAGCACCTAAACCAGTGGACACCTAACGTTAACGCAGGAAATGCTGTGCCCTGTCTTTACAGGAAACACCCAGACTATTGTAAAAAAAAGCAGGTGGCGTGTTGTGTTCCAAAGCAAAGCAGTAAATATTTGGTGACAGGGAAGAGGCACTGTAGCAGTGGGACAGTCTGGATGGGAGGGCGAAGAAAGGACAACAGAAAAGGTGAGATACCTGTCCGTGACAGCAACCACAGCAAGGCGCTGACCTGCTGGGAAGGAGGCGTAAAAGACGTAGGTTTAGTGTTTCTTAAGCGATTCATCTGATGTTGATGAAAGGCGACGAGAGCCCCGTGGGTCGTCCTCCCTCCTCAGCACAATTCCGCCAAGTCAGAAAAATCCACCCCTCGCTGCCAGGATTTTTAAACCCACAATTTTACAAGCAAAAAAAAAAAAAGAGTTAAACTGCAGCAGCGCTCCGCAGAGAACCTAGGAAACTAAACATAAAGAATGCATAGGCAATTATTTTCCATTAAATCTGTTAAAGCAAAACACAATTAACTTGGTACCCCATAGGATTTATATTAATCCCTCCGATAAGGTACTACGGATAATGCAGTTTGCTGCATGCATATATTGCATCTGTCTCGGGCTTCTTCAAAGCCCTGTTCTGGCATTTACACTTCTTACATACACTCTTATACACAATTTACAGGGGAAGCTGTTTTGACAGCTCTACTCTCAAAGACCCGACAACCTGATCGCCATCAGCTTCACTGCTCCTCTCCACACAGGTCCAACGTGTGCTCCGCTAACATCAAAAAAAAAAAAATAAAACCAGCGTTAAGGTACAAGCAAGTAACAGACAAACTGGCACGGAAAGGTAAATGCCCCAAAATAAGCGTACATTCATCTCCAACTGGATACAGGTAACAGAAAAGCAGCGAGTGCTTCGCTTCTAGAAACTGTATCTACTGGCCACAATTTGCCTTATTTCAGTGAAGGGCAAGCACCTTTGCTTACGTTGTCTTCCATGCCTGTACGGAAGCTGTCATGGCGTTACACCTCTCCTGAGGACACTTAGCTATGGCAGTGATAAGAAAGTTCACCTATCAAACAGCTCGTTAGAAAGGTCATTTTGTGTTTTCAATATGAAACATCTTATACGCTGAAGTTAGATCCTAAGGGTTTTTGGATGATCTTCGTAATCTTTAGGCAGGACTGCACTCCGCGCTGGAGGCTCAGTCTAGCAATCGTGTGATGTCACTTCAAAATTATATGGAAGCCTTCACCATTTTCAGCTGAAAAAGGAAAAAAAAAACAAACCTGTCAGGCTTTCATATACAGAACCACAAACACACCAGCCAACGCGCCGAAACATCCAAGTCTGGACTTGGTTTT
Organism: Rhinoptilus africanus; assembly: GCA_013400135.1. Lineage (NCBI taxonomy): Eukaryota > Metazoa > Chordata > Aves > Charadriiformes > Glareolidae > Rhinoptilus > Rhinoptilus africanus. Next base: position 38,785 of record VXBO01013143.1, read on the forward strand.
CACTGCATAGAAGCGGTACGGTACTACCACAAAATATCAAACTTGAAATGCGAGGTATCGGTAACCTGCTGCTCAGAGCAAACGCTTGAAGAGTAACTCATTTTTGGAAATCTCTTTGGTTTGCAGCTATTTCTGCACGCTTCTGTTATGCCTTAAAACCACCTCATTTTGACGGTGACACTCGGTGTCATACAAAGTGACTAACGGCTGCGAGACCCTCCTAAATCCTTAGTGTCTGTTTTTAACGGTCTATTTGGTGATGCTCAACCTTAAACCAGAAAGCCAAAGGAAACCGTGTTAAAAAAAAGGGCAATCCTGGGGATTTTACACTTAGAAGCCAGCGGTGCCGCCAAAAGGCTGAGACAAACAGGTCTCTAACAATCACTAACCTCATCAATAGATTTTATACTACACAGAATAATTAGTGTCAACTTCAGATGCTGATGAAGTGAAGCGGACTTTAAAAAATACAGCTCGCCTACAGCAAAACCATTTAAAAAGTTCCTCCTTCGGCTGACGCGAAACCACGATGCCTGAAGGTGCAATTAGAAATGGTTTGAAGTTGGGGCAGATTCTATAGATAAGACCTGCACTGGTGCTGTACTGGTGCCGAACAGGAAGCTTGGAGAAAAGACTGCGGTGCTGTGCAGAGCCTGAACGTCTGGCTGAGAGAGGAGGAACTCGGGGACACCTTCTGCCGCTACTTTAATTCACACACTGGTTTTTGCCCGTCAGCCGTCACTGGAACTGCCGTTACTTGGCATGGGGAGGCGTTACTGGGTTACTGTTCTGCTTTAAGGAAGGCTCCTGGGTAGAACAAACAATCTTTTAACTGTCAGAAAAGGCACCGTACCTTTTATTGTGGTGAATAAGAAACAACTCTCGTCTTGAAAGTTTTGAACCATCTACGAAAAAGAAAAAAAAAAATGTTTTGAAACCCTCCCGAGTGTGACCGATGGCAGAAATAAATACATCAGATATTCCACAGCCTTTTCTAAGAAATGGCACGTTTTGATTTTCTTCAGCCACCGTCCGAAGGTGACAAGCATATACCAAACTAAATTAAAATGCATTACTGTCGAAATGCCGCTTGTTAATCACGTGACAACCGGTTGGGAGCCTATGAACTGTGGGCTGTGGTTTTGGAACTCTCCAGTAGCAGATGCTTGAGTAAGCCGACTTCAACCCTGTGTAAATGCTCCCTGCCTCCGGGCATGTTCAAAATAAATACACTCCAAGTAGCTACTGCAGCGTCTCAGAACTGCATGGACCAGTGGTTTTTCTCTCCTCATAATTTGAATTTGTTCAGGTAGAGAAAGAGTGACATTTAAAGATCATTCTGCTTATTTTAATGTAAAGGAAAAAATACTCTAAAGGTCAGAAAATTACTAGGTTCCATTATCAAACAGGAAAAAAAGCCGTGAATAAAGCATGAGAATGTCCTCCATTCTCTTTCCTTCATAAATAGCATCTGTCAAGCAAATGGCACGTCCGTTACCTGATCGCTAACGAGGATGTGGATGCCTGTGGGACCCTGTCTGTAAACCTGGTTGATCTGATGCAGAGGGATATTGAACGCCAAAGCGAGCTTGCGTGTGACTTCTGAGGCTGCCATTTCTTCCAAGTAGATTGCGTGATAAACTGCAAGAAAAAAACGTACGTAAACGAGCACAGGACTAATTGGTAACAAGTAAGCGCACGCACAAAAATCTGAATGTGTTTATACCCCGGCTTTAAAAACAGTTTCAGAAGCTAGAAACCTTTTACTCTGCTCTCCCCCTGTTCTCACTAAGAAGCATGAACTGCTGCTTCTGTGAAGGCAAAGTCCTAAATGCAGCTCTCTGGCACGGGGGGCTTCTCTGTGCTCCCATACCGAAGGCAACTTCCACATTTTTCCCTGTACCCTGCACAAAAAGGCACAGCCACGTCAGACAGACTTAAATGGATGTGTAGAGAGTCGCCTAAAGGTGACTTTGGAAGTAGTTCTGGACCTTCTCAAAAGAAGCAGGTAACGCGCCTGACTTACCCTACGACGCTGCTGCGTTAAACAGGGACGTGGATTGTTTTGGGTAAAGAAAACCTTTTTCAAATGTTTGAATAAATCTCCTATAAATCACCTCGGAGCTGAATGGTGGCAGGGAGGGAAATAAAACACCAGAAAAAAAGGGAATAGTAAGTAAGACAAAGTAGCTGTTGGGTTCGATGCTGTATTGACAGCTCCGTAGCTTTATTTGATAGTGCCAGAAGCCCTTGGCAGCTCCGTGTTTGCACATTCTTCTGCCCCAAACCAACGGCAGAAGATATCCAGAGGGAAAATACGTATTGGACAGAGACAGTACCCTTTTTACAGATCGTCCTCCACCTCACTTCTTACATGGAAAATACACACCTACAATTCCAGCAGCAGCCTAGAGAGATTTCAGTTGGCTGGGGAGGGAGGTCTCTTCCCTCAAAGTAAAGAGCAGTAAAAGAATCATTTCAAATAGTTCCAATCCCTTCTTTGCAAGATTGACAGGGATTTACAATTAAATACTAAGTTCCCATCTGTGTTGAAACAACAGGCATCCCTCAGGAAAATCATACTAAAATCACAAGCCCGTACAGCGCTTGGCTGTTTTTCTGTTCAAGCTCTACCAAGCTTTAGTTCGGTTGCAGAGCAACCTGACGGAAAATGGGAAAGAATCTAAGTGTTCTGTTTGCACATAGCTTTTACGTGCCACCTACATTTATGTGGTTAATACCTTGGCTGTAATGACACAGCACAGCTAATTTGGGAGCTCCTTCATTAATTACCACATAACTACAGTTAGCTTTATCGGTGGACTGAAAAAAAAAATCCACAATTTAACCTTGAGAGGTTTTAAGGTTCTGTTCATCCCGTGCAGTGTCAGAACAGCAGTGCTGGTCCGAAGACGACTTCCCATGGTTTCTCCAGACACCAGAAACACAAATTCAGCCTCTTCGCTATTCTTTTTTCCCTCCCATCTACCTTTTAGGCTTTTAAAGACACAGAAATGGTGTGCCATACATACCGTATATTGCACCATTGCTGCTATCACCATTGCCCGCATCTGGTCTTTCCAGTTGTATGCTCCGTAATGGCTCCTGACAGACGTAGATTGTTAAACGGGGCCTGACAGACCTGCAATTCAAACAAATCACTCATCAGAGAAAAGGGTACTTGCCCTGGAAATACGGACACTGACACGCCACAAATGCAGATTTGTTGTGCCTACTAGCATACTTGAAATGTTTTCTTTCACTGACCAAAAAAGGAAAAAGATTAATATAAATGGTAAGTGGTCTCTCAGAGGCTACTGCATTTTAGCAAAATTTCAAGCAATTCTGAGTTGATCAAGACGCTGCTCGTTGAAATCCTGGAACAAAACTACTGAGAAACACCGACGATTCTTGTAAAGGTCGGTGGCAGCAAACGCCCATTTTGTTCAGAATCAGAGAGCGCTGCTGGGATGCTCCAGTGTTCGCGCCCAACACCTCTAATCTCAAAAGGCTGTTCTTGGCTCCCTTAAATGAGAAGTTTTGTGCCTCGACACGTCCATCTGTTTTCAAGAAACAGGCAGTGCCCAGCTGCATGGGTACCGGGTGTTAGAGCCCACCTCTCAGCTCCTCAGGCGTCCGCCCCCGCGCACAGGAGGCTCTTCTTTAAACATAACCGGTGCCAAATCTGCTCTCGCAGGCATCGAGGCCCATCCTGACACTGACCCCCCCCAACAAAACCCACCCGACCCCACATTCAGCCCGTTACCTGGATTTCAGTGCATTATACAGCCGAATTCCATCGGCTGGACCACAGATTTGTACCAGATCTTCTCTTGTCAGCTTTAATAAATCAGCACCTGGAGAAGCACGCGAGGATTTTACCAAGATTATTTTAGAACACCTATACTTTTTAAAATAAATTGTATGTTCATTTAAACTAGGAATAACAAAATCTACCACTGTACAAATGGAATCCTGCAAACCCAAACGAGCAAGTGAAATTTAGAATAGGCACTAGCTAGCACTAAGAAAATATGACGGATTTCCAAAGGTGGTTAGTTTCACTTGATGGCATTCACGTCTTTGAAAAAGTACAAAGTCTGTAGGGCCCACAATTTCTGTACAGACAGATGACTGTTCCATATCCAGACAATGGCTTAAATGACTCCAAATTTTAACTGACACCCGGGTTAGTGCATTATAAACACATGCAAAATATAGAGCAATGGTATTTGATGGTTTCTCAACTCAATGATTCATCCCAGGCATTCAACGAATACATCAGATGCTCTGCGCACTTATTGCGCTGCACTCATTTATAAAAGACTCTGCTGAAGGCTGGCGTAACTAATCTGTGTGGTCAAATCCGTACAGGAGCAGCCTGTGGGGTGAATCCAGGTTGTGGGATAACCCACCTGCTTTTGGACGGAAGTTTTTTTTTTTAAAATTATACTGGGAATAAGTGTTCTGCTTCCCAGCACCTTTACTTTAGCAACTGAAGCTTACATAAAAGATACTAAGCAGATCTAAACACAAAATGGAAGGAAGCATGCTGCTTAGAAACAGCATTTAAGTGTCAAAAAAGAAAACAACAGTCTGAAAAATCAATGTAATAGGTGAGTGGAGACGGCGAGGGGGTGGGGGGGAGAATATAGTCCTTATTCATGAAAATACTCCACAGACAATCTAGGAATGCACAGCTAAAAGCCTGAAAGAAAAAATTGTCATCATACCTCTTACGTACTATAATAAAAAAACCTAACCACGCCTGAAGAAGTATAATTAAAAGCCACACTACACCTCTAGCTTCAAAGAAAATCCATCAGCCAGTCATTTGACTTCTATAAACATATAAAGATAATAATGAAAAAGAAGAACCACTTTAAAAGTTTCCCAAGCGTCTTTGTCAGAAATTTGCTACTGAAGTTTACTGAGAAACCTTAGCAATGACAATACATGAAAAGCACAGATCAAAAAGGAACCAGCAACAGAAGAATAAATGGTCAATTTCCAACAGTGCAAGGGTTGACTATACAATACTGTGCTTTTTCATTAGGTCCATGGAATTTAAAATAAAACCATCAATTCCCTGATTAAGTAAGGAGCCTTAGTGTGTCAGAGCTGGTAGATGCTGTTGGTTGCAGGGAAGCTTGTGGCCATACTGCCCGCGGAGGAACGAGAACAGGTTGCTTTGCCACAAGCTGCACTGAGCCACACCGAGGAGGGAAACCCAGGACAGCACCAATTTATGGCCCAGATAGCTAGTAGTGGTTCTTACACATTACCTATGTTAATTTGGTTTTTTTTCCTCAAAGAAACATGTTCTTATGTGCCAAAAGTTGCAGTTTTTCCTGATGCCTCACCACCATCTCAAGGTCTGGTCAGTTTTTACTTGGAGAAGTCATACTGCCTGTGCACAGGAAAACATCGTGGACCCCTGGGGTCTCAAAATTTTAGTTGTTTTTATTATATTACTGTACTATTATTAGCAGTAGCTTACACAATTTTAGTTATTGCTGCCCATACTGATGTCACCAGAACTAGATATAAATAATTTTTGTCAACACCATGTTTCCATCTGGTTTGCTGAGGAAGGTACTGCGAAATACTGGCTCATTATCAGGAGACTGCAGAACTTCCTTTCTTAGGGTTGGGTGACACCTTCACAGCTTGTTCAGAAAGGCTAGATGTGAGCTTATCTCTCAGAACCTGCGTATATCCTACCAGCACAGAGTATGAATTTTAGGCAGAAAACATTAGGCAGCAGCAAACAGAATTAATTAGCTACAGGACAGACAAAGCTGAGTCTTACAGATTGCAAGAACGCCGCATTAAGAGAATCTGTACTTTTCGGTCTTGACCAGGGAAGATGCCTGGTACGAAAGGAATTCTGGCAGAAGCATAAGCTAAGCTAAGAGGCAGAGATCAGGAAGATTCTCCTCATCACGTGTCACCAAAGAAAACTGAGAAGGAATTTTACTCATGGCATGTACTGTGTCGTCCCACTCTGCACAATTACACGGAAGACTGAAGAAGCAAAGAGCAAAACAGCCCCAGAGAGTCCATCTATTGCCATTTCTTCCCTACATATAGCAGAAACTACACTGACACACATTTAAGGAAGAGCAACCAGACATTCTGCTGAAATTAAAAAAAAATAGGCAAATACATGTAGGTAAAGGTATTCTCTCCTGTTGCATGGCACTGAAGCAGAGTTCAATACAAAATATAATTTCTCATTTCTTTGAATAAGACAGCTATTAACAGCTTTGGAGTCTGTAAGGATGAAAGCTTCATATATTATGATTAAATCTAACTCCTAAGAAAAGACCTAACATGGGTCAGATTTTTGCAATTTCTTGCACTTTCTTTGAGACCATTCCGTACCATTGGCCATTAGGAAACAGCGCAGCAAAAGAGACAGCCTGCTGGCCTCACTCACCACGTTCACTCCTTTTTCTCAAAGGACTCATCAAGGTTAAAATGATTTTGTGAACTCTCCTCAGGAAAACAGAACCCAGCTTCACTTGTGGGTTTTAGCGTGAGTTTGTGCAAAACACAACTAGAAAAAGCAGCCTTCCAATGCAAACTGAACATTTAATAAGCAAATTAGTGAATTGCAACAGATATTGATGCCATATTGGTTTTAGAGAATTATTTTCCCGCAAAAAATTTGCTCACTAACATGAAGAAAGACTTTAAGTAAAAAAGTAAACTATATGTACCTGAGAAATTTGAAAAAAGCCGTGTATAGGTTGAGAACCTATGCTTGAGCAACCATTGCTGAGTTTCCTGGATTGTGGCTGAAGGATGAAGCTGCTGTAAGAAACAAGATTGGAAATGATAATTTGGATATTAAAAAAAAATCCAAAAAACCTCCCACAGTCAAACACTTCCTCAGCACCTATTAATATCAAGGTATGTATAAATCAAATGTTCTGACACAAATATAGCCATGCTCAGTAACAGAAAGCAAACACTCACATCTCCAGACCCTTGAGAGGTTCCATCTCCTTGATGATTTGGGGAAGAAGAATTGCTACGGATTTAAAAAAAAAAAAAAAATAAAAAAGAGGAAGTTTTACTAGAATTTTATTAAGCAAAATATTAAAATATTCAAATTGAAATTCCCAAAACAATAAAAATCACTGTTGAAAGACAAATTAAATGCTGCATGGAGCGAAAGTTCAGTTCAATTCAAGAGAAAGATGATGACACTTCTATATACAAGTCATCTAGTTCCTGTGTATTGTTTATCAGCTGGAGAAGCGGCTTTACCACCACTCACAGGAGGTTTTATGGCCACTTATCTGTCTTAAAGCACGACTGAGGAACAGGTAGTAAAATACAAGGCAGACAAAACAAAAATATATAGATATCGCTGTAAATCATTCCTTCATCACACAAGTTTAATTACAGTAGTTTAATTAATGCGTCAATACAAAATGTTTTTACCAAAACAATTTCTGTTGAAAAGCTTGTAAAGATTATTGTTGGGTTTTTTCCTTGCAAATTATATTAACTGTGTATGAGGGGAACATAGACTGTTCTTACTGAAAAAAGCTAAATAGTTTCCACAGACCAGGATTACATTAGAATAATTAAAAGTTATAGTATTTGCTATACGGCAAAGAACAAGAAGAAATGTTTCCAACCATGTATAGTGAGAAAGAAAAATGTTGAAGCAGAAGCAATTATGTTATAATTGAACCACAAAATGCAGGTGTCAAACTCTAAAATAAATACATAGATCAAAAAAATCTCATTCCCCAAGGGAACCAGAAGAGAATGGCAAGCTCCTAGATTTACACTTCTGCATAAGCCTAATTTTAAAATGTTATCTTTAATTAGGATACAGAAAAGAAACCTACCTGTCTGGGACACTGTAGGTATTATGTTGAGCAGAGGTAAAAGTAGGAGCAGGAGTAGGACTGTTGTTTACAAATGTTGTAGGAGTATCAGGCCATGGTGAGCACTGAAGATAAAAGAATTAAAACTTAAGTTTCTCTCGACAATACTTTTTTTACACTGATGCACAGTTCTTTCATTTAAAGCCAGGGTTTTTTTCCACAGAGAATTTTGATTTGTAATTCCAAATAAAGGTTCCCTCCATCCCACACATTACATGCAGATATTCCAGGTAAAAATCCGTTTTCTTTTATCTTGTTCTTTCAAGAAGTATAAACATACTGTCTTCTGTTAACAAAGTGGAAGTATTAGTGGTGGAACTGACAGAAGACCTGTACAGATTACTCAGTTTAAAACAAACCAACCAACTAACCCCCAGACATCTGCTGAAAAAACTTCTTTCATCCTAAAATGGATGAAGGGGCTGCTTTAACGTGGCAATAGGCATTCAGCAATGTCAAGTAAAACCATGAAGCTAGATTTCACCTCATGGATAAATTTAATGTATCTGCCCTGACAGCAAATACATACAAATGGAATTTTCAGTAGAAATTTGGGGAATTGAAGATTTTTGTTAATTTACTGCAGGACTGAAATGATGGCTTACATGTACTGCTTTCTCTAAAGTGCTTGGTAAACTGGAATTTTTATACGCAAATTTAAGTCATCACAAGCATACTAGGAGCCAGCTGTCCAATTTAGTCAGTCTTTTTTGGATAGTTTTTAAGCCAGCATGGTAAAAGCCCTTCAAAATGAGACTGGCTTTTAAGTGTTTCAAATAGCATTGCAAATTCAGTATTTTAAAGAAAAATAGAAAACAAAAGAGATTTTGGCATGTTCGAAGACAAACAGACAGGATTAAAATAAGCAAGTTGCCCAAGATAAAGTAAGCAAAGCCCATGCCTGTTAAAACAACAAAGATTTCTGAAATACTTATCATGCACCAGCTAAATACCCTGTAAGGAAATTTCCAGAGTTATATCATAGCCTTGCAGGGGAGAAGAGAAGGGAGGGGAACAATTATGACCTAATATTAATGGAAACTTGTTTCAACAATTTTTGTGTTGAAAGACCCTTTCATTATCTGGGGGAAACAGTAAATGAGTGCAATGGCAGCTGTAATTCTCTGTAAAACAGTAAACTTTTCTCTGCTGGCCTCCAGTCTTCAGCTGTCAGAGTAAGACTGCAAGTTCCCCAGCAGCGCGGTGCATACTATTTTTAAAAAGTAATCTTGCTTGCATAGAGCTTAAAAATTAGGAAATTTTTCATCTGTCTTGAGGTCTGATTCAAATGAGTATTTTTGCTAACCACTGTGCACACACGGCCTTTGATAACACAGTCAAAGCCACCCTTTAGACCACAAACAGCACCATCCACACAAAGCGTGCTCTTCTATGGCCTTCTAGTGTTACCCGCTCTTCCTCCTCTTCTCTGTATTCCCATCCGTTGCTTCTCTCCTCAAACTCATTTTAACATTAATCTCAAAGATGTTGTATTGCAAGTAGTTAAAATAGGCCTTCATTCCCTAATTATGTCGTCCAAAAAATAAAAGCTCAACATAATAATGTTAACTTTGCTCTTCTGAAATATTTTGAAAGCGTAATTAATTTTCTTTAGTTTTCTGACATTCTCTCCCTGAATTTTAATGCAAGGTACTTATCTAGACACACCGGTGCAAGCTGTACATCCTTAACCACTATTCCATTACAAGATTCCCTTCAACATATATTAAAATTCGGGGGCAAGGAAGAATGCACTGGTATCAGAGAACAGCTTTTGAGCCGTTCCCAAGGCATGTACTGCAGTTGAGGTTGCTGTCTTTTAAACCCAGCTGAAGTTGTTCACCACAAAACTCTTGAGTTTAAACGCAGGAAGACACACTTCTGAAATATTTTGAAAAAGAAGCAAGTGCCTTCCTATAAGCACACTTTCCTATCTTGTCTCCTCCTGGAGCAAAAACATGACTAACTACCCACTGAGACTGAATCAGTTGTGTAAAAAAAAAAAAAAAACAGCAAAAAAAGTCGTAGTAATAATAATAATAATGCTACTACAACATGCCCATTGGCTCAGTTCTCCTTTCTTTTGTCTTAGGTTGTGAAGGGGAAAACGAGTATTTGAGGTATTTAATTCTGAAAGGTTCAAGGAACAAAGAAGCCTAGTATAAAAAAAAAAGGCTATAGCATATATTCTTCAAGCATCTTCCAGCAATTAACCCAATCCACTTACGCTTTTGGTGTCACATGCACAACTGTGCCACACTTCACAAACCCATCATGTTCAGAAGCAGGATTAGACAAATTCCTCAGCCTCAAATCCATTAACACTAAAAAGACTAAGCAGGGATGTGCTTTCTAACATCCTGCACAACGATTCTGGACGTTGGGGGGTTACAAGGGGAATGGATCACAGAAATTGGCAAGGATTCCCTGCTGCAGCATTTCTTGAAACAGCATCCGCAATTCCCACTGCCAGGGACAGAGCCCCGGGCACTGCAGACTCGTGGTCTGATCAATCAGGATATTTCTTATATTCCTAAATTGTTTTTGAGGTCTCAAGACTAACCGCCCTCCGTTACTAGTAAACTGATACAATGCTACTGATGCAAAAACTGTACTCTGGAAATTGCGCCTTTATTTCCAAACTAATTAATTACTGAAAAGGAGGAAATTATTTTGGTTTCATGTCTTTGACATTCTTCTGTACAGGAATGAAAGTATGACTTTTCAGACTCAGGATATGTAGCATTTAAACTCAGAATGCTCCTAAGATCTGAAGAGTTACAAAAATGCACGTTATTCTTAGCCACTGTTTAATGTCATTTCCCTTCCTACTTCAAATCTACCTGAATCTGCCCAAATTCATGCTTTACAAGAGAGTACAACTGAACTTTAGCAAAGAACTCCATACTATATTTAAATACCAAATCAACGTGAAAAAAAAAAATTTTGTTCTCCAAATTAGTCTTATTATACTTGGGCACGCAGCATCATCTGTAGAGAATAGGGCAGCAATTTTATTACATAGGACAGAGCTTTTTCAAGGAAGCTATAAAATACAGGGTTCTTGCCCCAAACAACGGCAGTTGTTGTTGGCAAAAGCAAAAAAACCCTTTTGCTCATATAGGCCTTATTATTTTGCATGCAGAAGTTATTCCCAAAATGTGAAGTCACCCACATTACATATCCTGTACGCTACTGATAATGCTATACGAAGTATAGATGTACAGAGAAACAAACTGAAGAAATACTATATGCTTATGTTACTAAATTAGTTTTGCTCCAGCTTCACTTTCTGAGTCTCATAGCCTCTAGAAGGTTTTATATTCTAAATTTAAGTCACTTACAGAGAATATTTAACTTCTGCACCAATCTTTCATGTCCAAAACTTGATGTTCCAATTTATTTCAAGGTCTATACCTAGAAGTCTTCTAACTTCCATGTGCCCTATAATCAGCTCTATCTGCAAAAAAATGACCATTTGACCAAGTTTAATCAAATTGTAGCTTTATATATTCTAGCTTGTGATATGTTACGTAATACATACTAATAAAAAAATCAACCAAGATACTTCAGACAGAAAAAAGCGCAAAGGTGTATCTATCACAATACAAATTTGCCTCTTTTTTCAAATTCAAAGCAGGGGAAAGATTCTGGTGGGGTTTTTCCTCTTCTTTAGATAAGCTCAGCTTCTATATGTTTGGAAGAAAGAAAAAAATAAAGTGTCTCATTCATAAAATGGCCCCTGGATAAAAGTCACTCAGAGGTCCAGAAGGCAGTGTTAAATTTGTAGCCCTTTATCTCCACGGAAAAAAAAATTAACACTCCATAGCACAAGAGAGAGTGTTAACGAGTAGTTAACTATGCATCTGCCTGTTCGGAAAATACTGAGATAAATACTGCAGAAATTGCAGTGAAAGCACTGAATTTTGAAACATCAGATGAATAAAAAAAGAGTAATAGAAAAGTATATCTAGATGGCATTCGTATGAAAATGAATGAGGTGAGAAGGAAAAGACAGGTGATGGTAGTTAGAAAAAAATCTCTGGTTTTCAGGAAAGGCTAGGAGAAGAGCAGAGCAGAATGACAATTCAGAAAGGAAGCTTCACATATTCTTTGTATTGTGTTAGAATCCCAAATGAATTAAATTGGAAAGAAAATATATTAGACTCAATGTTTTCAAAAGAAAGCACAGTAAGAAACCAATCTGTCCAAACTGGATTGTGGCTAGGATGAAATAAATCAAGGCGGGGAAGAAAGAAAATTAGAAATATCCAGCAAATAGAACACCAGAATCTCAGAGGGGCAAAATATAAAAGCCAACATACTAAATGAGATGCAAAAAGCAAGGAACAAGAAAGATATGTAATACGTTACGTGTAGGAGGAAGATAACAATATCCAGCTTTCAAAAGGAAGAGAACTATAGACTGGATCTACTTAAATTTCTGGAATTCAATAAAAGATAACAAGAAGCTATTTCTGGGCATCCAGGAAGCAGCACTGGCTAACAAACAGCCAACACTCTCAACTTCAACAAGAAAAACTCCAAACAATGCTGTTTTCCTTCTGTAATGGAGCCATAGTTCCTAGCACATGTGAAGTATGTGATCCATCATATATAAAGACATGATATGTAAACGAGTGTCTATTCTCATAACTAGGTCTTTAGGTTTTGTGTGTAAGCCCCTCTGCGATGGCTGTACTGAATATATAAGGTTAAGTCTGATAATGGCCAAACCTTCTGCTGGCTACATCTGGAAGACAGATTTGCAAGGACAGAACTGCTTTAAGTAGAATCAAGCATCATCCCCTGTCCATACCTACAAGGCCCACAAGAATAAGCCTGTCTGGTGACATGAGAAGGCAGCTAATGAGTTGGCCTTCAAGATGGAGATCAGACATTCCTGTTGTAGATCAAGTAAACAAGTTGCACCCTCAACTCATACAGTTAATACTAGTACTTAATGAGTGTATAGTGATTACCAAGGTTGCACTATGAATACAGCAATAGTGTTTCATGGTATTTTTTATGGGCTTGGTGATTTCTAGTAATTTTGCTAATTATAAAAATCATTGTCATGATGGAACAGGTTATGTGTTAAATCTGCTAATAATACCAAATTAGCAAGGCCGAAAGCATTTCATCCTACAGGAACATGATTCAAAATGGTCTCAACAAACTGACCAAATGATCTCAAGATAAAATTGTATTAAGGGCAAATGCAAAAAGGGAGTAGTCAGCTGCAAAATTAAGAGAACTGGAAAGCCTTATATAGCTGCTATTCCAAAATAGTCTGTGGATCATCCTTCATCTCAAGCAAGAGGTGAAGAGATAAACACACACACACTCTCTCCTTTGTGTGTTCTCCTTTGGGAAAGGCATCAGAAGTCCAGTACTACCTGTCCTACCTCAAGTTTTCTTCACTGCAATTAAGGTAATGCTCCCATCCATAGAACCCTAGTACTCCATGAGATTGTTAAATTAGTAACAGTTTAGACAACTTTCAAGTATCAATTGGCTACAGTTTGTCCTATTCCGGACAAGAGACGTCATATATTTTAAAAATAACCTTTTTCTATTATTTTTCATATAAGCCATAATCGTTCAATGAAGTACTTATAAAAACAGAAAGAGAAGCAAGCATAGGGAAAAAAAAAGTAGAAATCCTTCCAAAGACCAGCTTCCAAAGGTGCTTCAGACCTGCTTTATCAGTGAAAGTGATAAAATCCTGTTTTCTCCTGTCTATACCCCGCCCCCCCCAGGGCCATTTGCACCAAATAAAAGAATGGCTGCATTGCCAAAGAATGCTAAAGGTGCATCTTAAAAGAAAGAACGAAAAAAAAACCAAAACCAACCACCAAGAAAAGTAGAAGGTAAATTTAGACAGGTCAGTGCTTAGTTTCAGGGGGCAAAAAGACCACCCAAAGAATCCATCTAAATTTCACTTGTTCCTTCCCACCCAGTTACACAGTTTATGCTGAAATATGTTATAACCTAAATCTTATACATCACTTTCACAGATCATAAATATAAACTAAATAATGTCTGAGGGACAAGAGTCAGACAGTCATTGCCTAAGTGCTGCTGGGAAAGAGCTGTCAGCACAATATGCCTGTTAAAAGAACAGTCAAATAACTGTCTTCCACAGTCACATAATTAATTGACATTTAACCTTGGCAAATGGAAGATGCAGGATTGTTCTTCATCTGAAAAATGTAAGGTCTCAATGATATTGACCTTAAGAAACAGCATTTAAGAAACCTAAAATGGTAACCATTGACAGGAAAAGAGTGCACAAGATACGTGTGAGATTCATTTTGGGGGCACATACAGAGTTAGCACACACGTGGCATAAAGATGAGCTGACTCTTCTGAACTGCATTAAACCTGCTTGGAGCACAGTACGTAGATGGCTAAAGGAAAAATCAGTAACTAACGATCAACCTCTGCAACACTACATAGCATTTTAAAAATACCGATGTACATGGAAACTTATATTGAACGTAAGCACAAATATGGAACAAAACACTAAATTTCACTATTCTTACTTCCACTAATTACACACATACAGGAAAGCAAAAAGGTATTTCATTTAAAGTCACATAAATAGAAAGCTCTTGACTTTTAGAAGTTACACAGTCCCTCTGCAACAGTTTAAGTGTTAGATTTAGGAAGGATTCCTTTGCTGAAAACAGAGTAATTGGTATACATCAAAATGAATAAAATTAAGACACAGCAATCAAAATATTTTTACTTTATGTAATGGAAGTTTCTCCTATATCTAACACTGCACAAGGTATCTTGCACAATGAAAAGGTAAGCAGAAGTCCCTTACACTGCCTCGCTTTGCCAGAGAATCACCGTAGTCTGCTGGCAAAGTCCGCTTGCTGGACTTTTTCTGCTCATGTTCAACTGCATCTTCAATTATAGGCTCAAGCCTCATCTGGACAAACACCAAAGATTTGGATCAATTTCTTTTCATTATACAGTGAGGAAAGATCTAAAAGCCTTTTAAAAACTTCTGAAATCTTTAGAAAACTGCATAGAACTCACTGATGTTTAAATAAAAAGAAAATGCAAAAACCCGAGGCTCTGGCCTTAAATTCACTAATCTCCAAAAAATACACTTGAAGCTCAAATTTGGCAGACAAATAAATTCTAGATTCCCCCCTCTTTTTTTTTCTGCTTTTCAGCTGCCAGGTTTTTAGATCTGTACCAAAAGACTTGCTCTAGGGTTCAGTACAGTCAGTCAAAGAGTGTTCAATTTTAGTCTTGCTTAATACAAGCATCTATAGAGCATCTAAATAAAAGTTTACTAAACAAAACCTTAAAATTTAACATTGCTGCTCACTGGACAAGTTTGTCAAATAAAAAGCTTATCTTTGTGTAGAATTAATTCTTCCCCAACCCTTCCAAGACTGCATCTGAGTTATAGGCTGTATTTATGTATTATTTCCTCAGTAAGCAGATGCAATTCTATTTTCTTACCTCTGTAAGAACTGTGGTGTCATACGAAGGCTGATACTTTTCTTTTTCATGTGCAGTTCGCTTTTCCATCTTTTCTCTGTCTGTTTTCTGTTTCCTGTCTGCTCCTTTTGGCTAAAAATGAACAGTTACATGAACAAGAAAGCAGGTGGGAAATGGCTTTATAATTGAAATCTGATCTCAGAAGTTAAGCAGTAGTATAAAGGTGTCCCCCATCTTTATGAGAGCTTCTGAGAGACTTATTAAGGATCTGTTTTCTACTGTTACCTTAAAAACTTTAATTTGACAACTGGCTGAATGCAGATGATCTGTATATTCTCCATTTTCAGTCTGTTTAAAAGTGTCAACCTGAATCCTAAAAGGAACTCCTTTCTCTCCTCCATGTTTACGAGGGGTAAATTCAGTGCTGATACAATGTACCTGAAAAAAAAACAACCATCAAACAAAAAGGACCCTCAGAAGTATTCCAGACATGAATTTTATTATGTGTTACTAACATCACATACATTTTCTAAGGACAAGTAACAAATGACCCAACCTATCTGAGAACGAAGCTGCATAACTAACATTTTGTTCCTTTTCATGCCTACATGCAAATGAAGCAAAACACATTACATTTGAGCTGAGAGCGAAGAGGGGAACCAAGGGTGTCACCAAAATCTCTCCAAAAAGCAGAAGTCATTACAGATTCTTATTAAATGAGAACTTGCTGGATCTTAAGAAAAATATATGTGGATAACAACTATATCTATCACGAATATAGTAAAAACTTTTTCAAGACACTCTTGTCCAATGCCTTCTCGCTAGAATAAACCTGTAATAAATATTACCAAAGCTATAGAAGGTCACTGACTGGAAGAGTTTCTAAACTTACGTGAAATCAGCATATTTTCAAATACACCCAACTTCCTGTACAAGTCAGCAGACTTTTTAATCAGTATCTAATTGCCTCAAGCGCTACATCAGCCTGAAGACTGCATTTATAAGCTAGAAACACCCCTAAAAAATATCTAAGGAGAAAGTCAGTGTAACAGAAAGAGTTATGATGAATCTCACTGGACAGTGCTCCAAATTTTTTTTGCTTCCTTACAGAATTTTAAGCGAGCCACACACCAAGGACAATATCATAAGCTGCACTCTCAATGACTACAATACTATCTTTTTATTTCCTGTGGCCATCAATAACAGAGAACCATAGACTGGGAGCTGAAGCTTTAAGAGGAATCAGTGCTGCTATGCCATGTTCTTTAGCCTTTACAATAAGCGAGCTACATTTGCGTAGTAAGAATCAGTTCCATTTTCCCTCAGTCTGTTATCACTGCTAAGGAAGAGCGTAAACAAAAATATTCAATAGTTTCTCTCACACTTCTTCAAGGAGACTGCATTTTAGTACTTGTGTAATTCTTACTAGAAAATAATGTCTTCGATTGCATGAGATCAAAGTTAATTTACTCACAATGTGGAATTTAATCTATTTTGTCAGCCTCACTAAGAAATGCTCCTACCTCAAAGTTTATACCTTCTCTTCATAATAAAAACAGATCTGAGACAAAAGCAAGCTAAAAATTCCGATACAAAACTGAATATTCTATCTAAATAATTTCCAGAGAAAGGATGTTCAATTGCCCTGAATATCAATTACATAAATAATACAAACTCTACTACACGGAAGCCTACTGACATAGTAAGAAACACCTTTGAATGTCTGATTTAAAACTCTCTTTGTAGCACATTAATTTTCATTTTGTATTCTCCAGCCAAGCCTCTGCTGAAGCTCATCTCTAGGACAGTGTCTCAACTAAACAAAAACAAATAAAACAAATAGTAGTGACAGTTATTTAGAGGGATATAAATTAATTCTAATACTCCATATAACTAACTATTTTTAACATAGCAGCTTTCTGCAAAGAGCTTTTTGAAAGCCTTTTATTTAAATTATTTTTAAAAGATGCTTGTATAAACTCAAATCAAGTTCAAAAATCCAATTAGGAACCCTTGTAGAAATAACAGTTGCTGTGAACCTGTGTTTTTTTTGACAAAGCTCGTATTTCATGTCTATCCCACAAATAAGAAATCAAGAAGTTTCATTGTGCAAATATACAACTGTTTGTGACCTGAAAGGCACCAAACACAAACATCCAGTCAAGTAAAGTTTCAAACCTGAATAAAAGCAGATGTACATTTTGTTGGATCCCACAAAAATTCAACTGCATTGAGCTGGCTTGGATTTGTCTTGATATCAATGACTCCAACAGACATTGGAATATCTATATTAAAATAAGTAGCATATATTTTAAAACAATCATATTCCAAGAAAACACTAGAAATAAATTTTAATATAAGGTTACCATCAACAAACGCAGTTAGGATGAAAAAAGGTGGGCTTTGGTTGCTTGACCATAAGCCCATGAACAGTTTCTCAGGACTAATCTGAAGAAAATTAGTACTCAACAAACAAAGTGCCTAGAGTTTCAGGGCGTCTTTTGATTCCCCTCCTCCCTTCCCTTCCCTACCTCCCCCCAGCTTTTGCAACAAAAATTACGAAGTTAACGAAAATAAAGAAATCACATTGGTGTCACTTCCACGGTCTCCTAGAGAAAGTTACTTTTGTCTGTGTTCTCCTAATTATTGTAAAATTTAGTAATCAAAATTAGAAAGATTACTAAATGTATACAGTGGCAGAGTTATCTTACTTCTGCTGCACTTAAAGATTGTAAAGGAATGTGAAAGTGTTAAGAACATTTATATTCAAAACACACACTATGAGAAAGCAGCACGCAGAAAACTGGTCTGTGTTTTTTCACCAGCCCTAGCGTAAATGTGACCACGATCAATTTAAATTTGGAAATTGAATTTCATACAGTGGCAACAGATAGAAACAATTATACCTAAGTCGAGAAGTCTGTCCCCAGGGCGATTCCACTTCCAACCTTCCAGCTGCTGGTGCTCTGTATATTGCAACCTTCTGTCATGGAACACAACTCTTATAATACTCTAACAAAGAAGGAAACAAGCACCTGATGAGCCACAAAGTTACTGTATGTTTAGAAACAGCCTGAAGATAAAGCAGTAAAACATTCCAAAATAGCCACAGTGCTGATAAATGCGCATTTACAACAAAAAATGTTGCAACCATCAGTATCCTAAAATATTTTAGAACACAGAAATAAAACTGAGCAGCAGGAGACGTTTGAAAATGTGGCAGAAATGCAAAAGAGAAATACATCTGATTGCACATTCCAAAGGTCACTATGAATTGCATGAAGTGAACTGAGCAACACTGACAGCACAGTATCAACATCGTGTAGGCAACACCAACTTATTTGAGAAAACAAACACAAAATAATTCATTTAGTTCTGAAAACCAGTGAATGTAGATTGAGGGCTTTTTTCACTTGGAATTCTGTGAACTTTTGCAGAAAGTTTTAAGAAATAAAATGGATAGAAAAATCCCTTCCTAGCATATTTACCACACATCTATTATTTCAAATAACAGTAAGAATAAACAACTTCCAAAGTATTCCAACTATTCTAGCTGAAATATTAATCTAAAAATACTATGATACGATTAACTTTAATTCAGCTAGAAGCAATTATCCAACAACACCTATTTTTGCGACCAGTTCCGCTACAACCGTGCGCTTAGTCATACTGAGGAAATGTTTCTATTCTGCTGCATGAATGCACATACAAAGCAATTGGTTATACAGAGGGGGAAAAATACTGTACACATGAACTGCCACTGAACAAACAAAACGTAGGCAAGTTTGCCTCATTATTTTTCCATTAGTCTACAGTCTTATTTGTGTTAAAAGTGGATAAAAGTGTCCAAAAAATATAAGAATTTTTAAGTGAAGCGCCTCTTCAAGATACATCGCATTTCCCTGGGTTTATTTCAAAGATAACAGAAAGCACATGTGCACGTGTGTATACATGCATGCACGCGCACACATATACTGCTCCTTTTTCACTGCAAACTGGCAGGTTTGGAACTTGGAAGTATCTGCAGCCACCTTCACCACCATTAAATGCCTTCTTCGCTGAAGTATTGGGATTCCAGTATTTAAGTGTTCGAAATGTGAAGTTCGTTGATGCAGCATTACAATGTCTTGCTCTGATAAAATTTACTTTTTTAAACTTTTACTCTACTTTGTCCTATTCTACCTACCAAATGGCTCATCATCAATATACGAACCTATAAAACGAAGTTACAAGGAAATAGCACTTAAGGAGGCAAAATAGTCAACATGCTTATTACAGCAAGCCAACACAACAGGTTGTAAAAAGTTCAATTACAGAACTCACAAATCCCAATTTTATGCTTGTGCATTTCACTTCCTGAAATGATCTCCAACCAAGCATCCCATAGACAAATAAGAACAAGGCACAGGACTACACAATCCAGCCAAAGTTCAAAAATCATATAGCCCAAAGTTGACAGGTAAAGATTCGGCCTCTCACAGGCAGACTGTTCTGGTGTACTTATGACTACCACTGTCAAAATGACTAAAGTTTTTCCCTTCTTTCCCAATACCCACATGAGATTTTTCAGGGAATTTGACAACAATGTTAGATGCTTTTAAGAAAAAAACAAACCACTTCCCCTCACCAGTTCTTTTAATAATTTGTACCACGAATTGGACATTTTTCAGTCTGCCTCATTCTTATACTTCATGCAATTGGATTTCTCTCACCTAACTTTAGATTTCTAAATTTGTGATCACTGTTACCACAGCTTCCTTTTACTCATCAGAAAGACATGGGCATGCTTAGTGGAGACTCATCTCATCTAACACAGATCAGACTGCAGACCTCATGAAGGACACCTGAAGTGATTAGGTCACCTTTAGCTATCTAAAGTTACATGAAATGAACCCGTTTTTAAAAGAGAAACGTGTACATGTATATTCTTTTAATTTGTAGTAAACCTGAAACAACAAAACTAGGCATTAGGTTCCACCATGCCTATTTTCTTTATTGGTCAGATCAGCTGGTCCAGCTCCCTCCTCAAAGCAGAGTACAAAGTTAAGAACTACTCTCTTCATATGCAACCAGCAGAGGTTCATTAGTAATACTGTCTAGAGAACTTCAATTCACCTTCACCAGTTTTCCATTGATCTCTGGTATGTCTCCAGCTTTCCGATTATCGAGCATCCGTATCTCATAGGACTGACCTTGAAAGAGAAAAAAAATTGTGTCAGTAGAAGAGTCAGAGTAGAAAGCTATTTTGGGTTTAATGCACCTGAATTAGCTTTTGGTTCACAGCACACAAGAATACTGGTACCCGAAACTATGTGACACGTAAGTACTTGTTTCCCTACTTTTTTTTTTCTGAAAAAAAAAACCATAACAACTTTTCAAAATTCTTTATTTTTGAAACTGTTGAAAAGCAACCTATTGAGAACCACAGACTGGTCTTCCAAAACAAACTCTTGCGAGGTTTTTATACTTTCCATGCAACATACATACTGCTCTCCCGTGTTAAATTTTGTCCATGTATCTGTTGCCTTTGTATGATTTTCAGGCTTTGTATGATTTTATAAATAAGCCTTTAAAAGAGCCAGTTACTAGTAATTTCAAACAAGTATAAGCGAAACTATCTTTCCAGTGAATTTGACGAACTCTTGTGCTTCAAAAGAAACAAAGCTTGAAGTAATTTATTTGAATGACAGGGACTTTTTTTTTGTTCCAAGGTGAGCAGCACATATTCATTTGCAAAATCACATTTCCCTAATTAAAATATAGGACAAAACAGATTTCAAGAGGTTCACTAAGATCAAGTGCAGTAAACTCATTACCTTCTTACATTACTCCCCAAACTTCCTTTACGCTTTAGTGTGTACTACATTTAAAAGTCATTTATTGACTTGTCCTACAAGGTAAAAGTTCAGGTATCATACCTCTAAGAATGAGCAAATTATTTCTTCAGCTCCTTTCACTGCTTCATAGACTGATGTTACCTCCAACTATGGACCATCTGGGTTTGGGGGGTTTTTTTGCTATAATGCAATCAGCACATCTATGTATATTCTCTACTCATGTACAGGCTTTTCTTTGCCCCAGCAGCATTTGGTCATTCCATTACATAAATCCGTATAAAAATTAAGTGAACCTAGTGCACCTGAGTAAAGCAGTAGATCATTTCTCCTCCTATATTTAACAGGAGGGAAATTTTTCCTGTTAGTGAGATTTGTGTGATTGCCAGTGTTATTTTACTCACACAGACACAACCTATGTAAGTCCATCTGCATTTATAGACAGCATTTTGTTTTATCTAGCACTACCAATAAAACAAGTGTTCTCTGTTCTGTCTTTCTTGTTGAGGGGGGAGGCTGAATTCTGATTGCTTGCTCAACAAGCACTGCTAACCTTCTATAGGTACACAATAATTTTAAGAGCAAAGACCTGATGAAAGTAAAAATCAAGGAATACTCGACTCAAAAATAACATAGGAAGTTTTCAACACAAGGACACAGACAAGTTCCATTCTGCAGTTTTGGACATGTAGCTGCTCCTAAAGTGTAAAAAGCACCACAGCACTGATTTTAGGTCATAAGACCTACAAATGTTACTTTCTCTGTTCTTTCCTGAAGAGTGGTCACAGGAACAAGGCGACGTAAGGTGCTAGGAATTTTTACTGCCCACTGCTTAACACTGAAACTGCCGTATGGTCTTTCAAAAAAATCAGAATGGTCATTTGGAAGGGACTTCTGGAGGTCATCCTGTCCAACTCCCCTGCTCAAGCAGAGCCACCTAGAGCCAGTTGCCCTGGACCAAGTCTGGCTGCTTCTGAGTATCTCCAAGGATGCTCATCCAGCCCACACTTCATTAGGAAGGATCTGCAAGGATCTTATGCAAGAAAATAGCAAAAGCCTTACTGAAGGCAATCACTTGTGGACAATATCCACTGCTCTCCCCTTGTCTACGAAGCCAGCATTTCATCACGTAAGTTTACCAAGTTGGTCAAGCATGACTCCCCCTCAGTGAATCCATGATGACTACTCCTGATGACCTTCTTGTCCTTCACATGCCTACTAACAGTTCCCAGGATCAGTTACCCATCATCTTCTCAGGGATGGAGATGAGGCTGACCAGCCTGTAGTTCCCTGGGGCTTCCTTTTTGAAGATCAGAGCAATGTTTGCTTTCCCACAGTCCTCAGGCACCTCTCCCTAGTCACCATGATCACTCAAAGACTATTGAGAGTGGCCTCACAATGACATCTGCCAGCTCCCTCAGCACTCATGGGTGCATCCTGTCAGGATGCATGGATTTATCTATGTCAAGTTTGCTTAACTATTCTGTGACCTTCTACCAAAGTTACATATTCCTTGCTCCAGACTTTCCCCCCAATCTCTAGGGATAGGGATTCCTGAAGGCCACTGATGCTAATGAAGACTGAGGCAAAGAAGGCATTAAATACTTCAGCCTCTTCCATGTCACGTGGCATCAGGGCCCCTGTCCTGTTCAGCAGGGGGGTCACATTTTCCATAGTCTTCCTTTCACCACTTACGTACTTGCAGAAGACCGTCTTGTTGTCTTTGACATTCCTCACCAGATTCAATTCCAGCTAGGCTTTGGCTTTCCTGACTGCATCTCTGCATGCTTGGGCAGCATCCAAGCATTCCTCCCAGGTTACCTGTCCCTGCTTCCACCTTCTTTGCTGATACTTTTTGTATTTGAGTTTTTCCAGGAGCTCCTTGCTCATCCATGCAAGCCTCCTACCATTGTTGCTTGACTTGCTCTTCATTGGAATCCACTGCTCTTGAGGTTGGAGGCAGCGATCCCTGAATACGAACCAGTTTTCTCGAGCCCCTCTTCCCTCCAGACCCCTATCCCATGGGACTCTGACAAGAAGATCACTGAAACAGACAGAGTCTGCTCTCCTGAAATCCAGTGATGTGATCTTGCTTTCTGCCTTGCTTCCTCATCTCAGGATCCTGAACTTCACCATCTCATGGCAAGCCTTCAACATTCACATCCCCAGTGAGCTCGTCCTTGTTGTATGAGGTATAGCAGAGCACCTCTCCCCACTGGCTCCTCTATCACCTGCATCATGAAGTTGACAATCACTGCTCCCCAGGAAACTCCCGGATTGCTCATGCCCTGCTGTGCTGTCCCTCCAGGAGACATCAGGGTGGCTGAAGTCCTCCTATAAGGACCACAGCCTGTGAACATGAGCAGGTCCTAGCTGTTCACAGGCCTCATCTGCTCGTTCTTCCTGGTCAGGTGGCCCATAGCAGACACCCATATTGTTCTGCTCTGTAATCCTTACCCTTAAGCTCCCAGTTGGCTTAGGACCCATACCTAGGCAGAGCTCCAGGCATTCTAGCTGTTCTCTCACATAAAGGGCAACTCCCCCTTCTTTATCATCTTGCTCTGCCTTTCCTGAAGAGAGAGTATCCCTCCATTGCAACTCTGCACTTGTGCAAGGCATCCCATGTCTCCGCAACCACAAGAGGATCACAGCCCTACAACTGCACACGGATGTCTTAATTCCTCATGTTTTTATTTTCCACACTGCTTACATTAACATACATGCACTTTGGAGAAGCACCCCACCATTCGGATTTCCCAGAAAGGTTTTGGGGGTTTCCTCATAATGGTGCTTTATAGACACTTACTTGGTTACACCCAAATGCTGGAGGTGGCCCTGTTTAAGCCTCCTTTTGTTGATTTTGCATTCCCTTTCAGGTACACAACTCCAGGCCCTCTGCTCATCAACCATGTCCATCAGTCCCTCACAGTGCTGCTGAAAACTCTCTCCCTCCCGTGTCGTTCCTACTTCAAAGCCCCCCTTACCAGCTCAGACACCCTGCTGGCAAAGCCACTTTTGCGCCCCTTACTGAGGTGGATCCCATCTCTCCCAAACAGTTCTCTGCATTCACAGAACCACAAGCTCTGCTGCGCTGTGTAAACCAACCTAAAGAATGCTTCCCCTTTTCCATCCCATTTCTGATAATCAACATACATGTAGCTGAACTGAAGTCAACTCAAAACACTGTCCTGCAACTCTGATATGCATTCTCAATGGACTCATTTAACAGATTTTACAGTTAGTAAGAACCCTGCAAATCCCCGAACAACCAACCATCATCACTCCAAGACCTGAACTTCCAGAATCAGCTACAGCTGAAAACTCAATCACTTTAAATATTCCATTAGCTCATAGAATATCTCAAGATGGAAGGGACCCATAAGGCTCAGTCTAACTCTCTGCTCCCCACCGGACTACCTAAAACCAAAGCATATGACTAAGAGCATCATCCAGACACTCCCTGAACTCCAAATGACGCTCTAAGCTACTCCAATTAAAATACTTCATGACAGAGGGTAAAATCGGGACTTGCTTAAGTATTGCCTTAGGAAATATCACCATAGTTTAACAGACAGGGCAAATGTTGCTGTTGCTTTTGGTATTCCCAATGCAGTAAACTAAGACATCTGCTGATAAAATTAAAGAGGGTATTTGCTCTCTATTCATAATCCTCTCAAAAATGATTTAAAGCAAGACACTGCCTGATAACGGGGCCAAACTAGAAACCAGATAACTGAAGTGACCAGCATTAAAATTACTATCTTTCTAGAGGCCTTAATCCAACTCATTACAGAGTTGTATCAATATCAGTACAACTCAGGGTGGCAACTGATCCTTATTTTAGACTGGCTTCAGTATGAAAGATGTCACCTCTCAAAACTATCCCAAGTTTGGTTTTTTTTTTTACATATACACACATATACACACACACTAACAGTTTATAAAGACTTTTTTAGGAAAAAGTCTTAGCCTCGGTAGCAAATGTATTGTCTTTCTGTCTGAAGTATTAGCACAGAAAAGAAGTTGACCAAGTAGGGTTTTTCCCCATATTTATTTACAAAAAGAGTATACCAATGCCTTCATTTTTTGACATCAGAAAAAGTGACCTAGGACACTGAAAGACAGCAAAATTTCTTTGCAAAAGAAATCTTTATATTAAAATAGATTTTCAAGGGCAGAAGAAACATTTACAGTCGTTTCAGTTAAGTGTCACTTAAATGGCAAGCTCTTCTCAGAAGCGAGATAGCAAGCACTTTCTTCCTTCAGCTTGCTGCCTTGTGCTGGTTCCCCAGCACACTGTGCTGACCTTCAAGCTTCATGTTTGGTCAGGGAGACTGAAGAAAACAAAGTATATTTCTACAGAGTTTAAAGTTTATAAAACTTGGAAGTTTTTTAAACAATGCAAAGCATCTTGCTGGTCCAGCGTACCTGCTGCAATTATACTGTTTTCTCATGAAGAGAGCAGTCAGGGTACAAAAAGTGGTAAAAACTAAAGTTAACCTAACCAAGCACATGGCTGAATTATGTGATCACATGTTTGCAAGACATTAGAAATCACCCCAAAAACTTCTATTATTCTCATTAGCAGAAGAGCCAAGTAATGTTTAAAGCATGTTTAGACAGGCTGGATACTGCAAGATGAAGCACTTAGCAACTTTATTCACACAGAAAGTGGAAAATGATGCTTTGTCATCACATTAGTATGAAATTAGATACAATCTGCTCTCACAGATTTTAAGGCCTCAGTACACAGTTAAGCACTTCCAGGCATGAAATGCATCACCAGAAATTCACAGTACTTGAAGCCTTTCAACTTGAGCAAAAAGGATATCCTATCAAGAAAATACACGTGTAAAATATACAAATTCTATAATACAGTAAAGCAATAAGTTAAGTAGCTCACAAAAACCAATGAAAATTCACCAATACATATTTTAAGCTGTGTCCTCTTAGCTGCACATTAAAGTAAGTACAGTGCTCAGAGAAGCACACAAGCTAAGAAGATTAATTGCACCAAAACATGTCAGGAGATGGAAAAGAAATGGTGAACGTGATTTTTTTTTAATTGTTTTTATTTTTCATACAAACTGTGCTGTAGGGCTGTGTCTTCTAATTACAGGGCTATGTACTGAGAAATTTTTGGATAGAAGTCCACAAAGAAAAGAAAAAGCAAAATTAAATCCAGGAACAGTGATCATAGAGTCGAGGGGGGGACGGGGTGGAAGTGTACAAAAGCCATTGATATGGTCCAAAACAAATGATAAATGGTTTTGAGTTCAGAATACTAGCTGACTAAACTTAAGACACCAATGTCGTTTCCAGAGGTGAGGAAGGTTTTATCACGTGGCAATGACGACATTCAGATTGTTTTACCCAGCAGTCAGTGCCCTTTGTAGAAGGAAAAACAAATTTTCATGCAAACCAACCCACAGGGTATGAGGAAAAAACAGCAAAACTCACATGAAGCACTTATCTAGTGAATTTGTGATAAACGTAGACAGACAATAGTAAAATACACACAAACTCCAAAGGTAACTACAAAGGTAGCTGCACTTGTACTTATGGTTCAAACATAATACTGTTCTGAGTAGATATGCATAGCTAATTTGAGAACAATTAAAGTGTCCTCTGTTGTGACACAGTTTTTATTTAGGGATTTACATTTTAACATTTTTTATGACTTTTTAAGGGTGTCTGTGTGTACCTGATGCAAATATCATCCAATTAACTTGATATTATTGAAACAAGAATGCAAAATTAGTCTTGTATTTTAAGCTACAACTACCTGAAGTTTGTCTCTTAAAAGCTGCGTTGGCTTGATTTTATGGGGGGAAGTAGGGGATGGAGAGGGGTAACACGTAGAGCAGAAAAAAACCCCAAAAAAACAGGCTCTAAAGGGAAAGTAATGACAGACTATAGCTATGAGTCTGCAAGTTGGACAGAAGAGGACTAGTATTCAACCTCACTTTTGATATGAATTTATTTTGGATGTATCCACATGTATCAAAACATGGAATACAAATCCAGGAGTAAACTTGCACCACAAGCTGCATTCACTATAGTTATGCCTGCAATATATGTATACCAACCTTGATTCAAGTATGTAAGAGTTTCATCATATAATTTTACTGCTGGAGATGTTGCAGCACACATAACATACTGGAAGGGTGGATGTTTGGTCTCATTTTCTTGTGGAAGGCTGGAATCTTCCTGTTTGAATATAGGCAGTGCCAAAACATCACTGAAAAGAACAAACAAACAACTTTGTGAGACTGGTGGCCCTGTTTTGCCTGAAGGTAAAAAAAAGAAAAAAAAAAAAAAAGTTAGTGACCTCAGAAAAAACACAGTGGAATATGTACAGAATTGTGTCACTGAGTTTATTAGCGAAGCCAACGAGAGCAGAATCCAAAACATTTTCCACCAAAATTTTAGGCCAGGATATGTAAACAACGTTCTAGGACCTAAGGCAGACAATAAATAAAGTTGTGCTAGTCCTCTGAAAATTTAATCTTCAGTTCTTTTCTCCACTGAAAAAATTCAGTTTGCTCTTAACTATTCACCTGTCAACACCGGCAAGCTCACCTAATACACATGCAGCTGAGCGCAATGCATTTATTTTTTTTCTTCAAAATAATGTATTCACCAAAGTCACTTACTTACATTGTGAAAAATCTTTCTCTCCGTTTATTATAATTGTATCTAACTAATAATTCTGTTGACACTGAAGATTTTTCAGTCTTCATTTTTTTAAGGCTTTGGAACACTGAATAGCACAAAAACGATTAAGCAGCAGACTCACAAAACACACATTAAAGTGTATGTCAAGGTTGACTTCACTTATAGGCATAAGACTACCAGAAAAACTTTGAAAATGCAAAATCTCTGAAGAGTAGAGAGCAATCCATGTTGTTCACAGGTGAGAGAGAGAGCTTTACCACAACCACCAAACACACAAATCTGCTTTCTACAGTATTAAATATCCCATATTAGCAATAGATTTGTCTTCCTTGTATACAATGATCCTTCATAAATAAAACTTCAGAGATCACCGAGTTCTGTTCAAAGACACCATTTTTCTAGCACTGAATTTTTGTTCATGATGAAATTCTTATCTGCAGAACCATGTTGTTTGAAAACTAGTTTCTAAACCGAAGATTTTTCACACCACCTCACTTGTTGATTCAGTTATAAATCTACATGTATCTTTCGTTTATTTCTCTTGCATTGATCACAATCATAGATTCAATATATTTTGTACAATAATTATGTCTTATCCATATTACACTATTATTTATACTTTGTACACTAAAATTTTTGAAGTAAAATTATTTTTTGCAGCTCCTCATTTCTGAGAGCACCTACAGAACTCTAATTCCTCTTGAATTCCAGCTCATATCTGAAGAATAAAAAAGTATCATAATCAATCTAAAAAGTGAAATTACAGCCAATAAGTGAAATTACAGCCAATATTTTAGTGTCACAGGTTATAGTACAGACTTGGTCTACCCAAGTATCAGGTGTGAGGAGTGCAACTGGGCACCCCAACTTTTCTTTCAGAGCATGTGCCACACACAGCAAGGTAAACACCAGCTACATCACATTCCACTCCCATGGCTAACTGGAAGAAGCTATATTGACCTGGAAGAGGAAATACTTACGAATGGTGAAAAAGTTTAAGAAGTTTGTCTATACCTTGTAGAGACTATACAGTCTCTCCCCAAAATAACAACTATAATTTAAAAAAAGACATACATACAGGTTCCTTTCCACTAGGAAGAAAGCACAGCAGGTGCTACAAACAGGCATGAAAGCAGGACACGGCAGGATATGGACTGAAAAAGTGGTACGAGCCTGCTGAACCATATCTTAGCTACTTCTGATGCCAGGTCCCCAACCCAGAACCCAGAGGAGGCTGTAATCAACTAGTTACAAAGGAAGATACCATGAAATACCAACTTAGGACAAGCATTAAAACAGTTGACTTATACAGACAAAAGGAGCATCATATCCAGAGATAGGACAAAAAAAGTTTCATAGGACTGCTGCTACTTGAGACTGACTCAGAAGAAACAGTGAGATGCTTCATGCCTTGATGTGAGCCAAAAGGGCAGCCTGAGCAGAGGACAGCCCAACACAAGAGGGAGCACTGCGACAGCCGGAGAGAAGCATCGTCCCAAGACAGTACTTCTACACCAGGAACCCATGCACTCATCACACGCTTCAGCACCTAAAACACCTGTCAGTGTTTTCATGAAGAGGAACTTTAAAACGGAAAGAACATGGAAACAGTAACAACGTTTAAAATACACACACAAGAGTCGAAGTGCAACAAGGAAGGCATGCAAAGTATCTCACCAAATAAATAACCTGTAATTCTCAACTAAATTCTGCAGCACTTGCTTTCACATAACATGCAAGATCAAAAAGAGAAGTCTTTCATGTATTTATGAAAAATATCTTTCAAGCATTCATTTTCCACCCACAATCTAAAGATAAAAATACATCTGGTCTGGCTTAAGAATGTGTGTTGTCGTTAATGAACTAGTTAAATTAATAGAGAAGGCACTGGAAGCCAACAAAGATAAACGGAAGACAAATTTAGCCAGCTTTAAACCTGCTTGTGCTAACACTCACAAAGTGGTAATGACTAACTGCCACCGTAAAAGGGGAAAAAAAAAGACATCCAACTCCTCAACCCTACAATTTAGTTGTAAAGAGAGCATAATGCACCTTCTTAAATGCCACCATTCCAAAAAAATGCTCCAGCAAACAGCACGAGGCAAATCTAAGAATCTTCATTTATTTTCCCAGGTAAAAACATACATTTTTCTCATAAAAGAAAGTTTTCTGGGTCCTAGTCCATTCCAAAGGAAAAAAGAAGCCAATGCAATTTAAAACTCCTTCCTAGACTATCTTAAAATAAATGCCATTTAAATAACATTGTGATTTGTTCACTCACAAAGAATGAAATATCAGTGTTTTCACATTTAAATATACACTTATTCCCACCTAAAACCAGAAAAAAGCTGCAGGCAATTAAGAAGAGTCAATAATGTATTAATAAAATATTTTTAAAGTGCCAATGATCAAGAAATGTTGACTGATTTAGAACCAACTATTAATTCCTCTTTAAAAAGTGATATATCTTTTCTGACTTTCAACAAGGTTTTTTTTTTCCAACAAGGCTTTCAACTTTTCAACAAGCTGCTATGAAGCAACTGGTCTATCCTTCAGTCACCACAGCACAGCAAGAGAGGATAACCAGTTTTATTTGATACCTGTGAGCCTATAGTTCAGCAACGCAAAAGGTCTTCTGGGCAGTACTGGCATAAAGAATTTCCGTGAGCTGTTCCCTCCCTCCCCTTCCCCTCTACAAAATATTTTCCTGGGATATGTTGGGATCTCTATCAGTTCCTAGCACTGCCCAACCCAAAGCTACACAACTGAGGATAGTAAAAGCAGGTGATAAACACCTTACTGCAGAGAAACCCCCATCCTACCAAACATAACTTGAGGGCAGGCATAACGAGTTAAGCCCATTTCCCTCCTCATCACTGGGAGTAATAGGGATAATGGAATCAGGGAAGAAATTGATAATGCTTAGGCAATCATCAGAAGCGTGCAACTTTGAGAAACACAAGAATACAAAGAGCATTCATTCCAGTTGTTTGAGGCCAAAATCACCAGTTGTTTATTCTTATATTAGTTCAAATAGGGACTATCTAAATTTCACAGCGACTAGCACTCTCTACAAATAAAATTCAATGCTCACAGAGTACAGTTGAAGAAAAGATGCCAAGTGTACTCACAACTCAGAGCAGGAAACAGAAATTTAGTCTTTCAGTAGTCCTCTTTACTGACATTGAAGAATAGTATCTTATAAGTGATAAACTCCATTTCATATATGCTATTATGTAGATCATGTTCCTAAAAATTACAGAGATCCTAAATGACAGGATGGGGAAGGGGCTGAGTGTGGATGCAGAAAAGGATTATTTGATACTGATTTCTATTATAAGACTCAACAAAAAAACCCAGGTGAGCAGGTCAGCCTTCTCTTTTTTTCTTCTCTTCTCAGAAGACTTCTTGATATCTCAGATCCAAGACAGAATTTCTACATTTATAATGAGCCAATGGCCTGGCAAACAAATCATCTGCCCCCCCAGGAAATCACCGGCAGTCTCCATGTTTATGTATACTTCAGCATCCTTTAGTCCTTTTCCTGCTCACCTGGTGAAATTTGATTTGTGCTATCCCAATGCAGATTAGTGACAGACACTTTCACTGACAGCTTTGCACAAGTTATTTAACATGGCAAAAAATCTCCTACCTAAACTGAAGCACCCCCTGGTAGAGTTGCCCAGATGGAGGGAAAATAAGTTCTCCAAAATAGCTACTATTGGAATTACTTCAGGCTACAGGAGAAAAGAGCTTTAGAAGACTGATACTTTTCTTTTTCTGCTGCTAATAAGTTTTGATCTTGTAAAGTAAAATACTAATTTACTTCACTTGTCTAATTTAAGAGAACTTTGGACTACTAAAAACAAGCCAAGGTAAAAAACTGCAGTGTTTTGAAGAAATAGCATCTTTTTTAAGACTTCTTGATATCATTTGAAAAAGCAGATCTACCAAGGTTTATGCTCCTGACAGAAGGAACTCTGAGACCACATTTTTGAAACCATTACCTCCAGTAAGAAAAGTCTTATCTCAGTCCCTCACAATTTGTTATCTAAAGCACTGAACTGAAAGCATTCTTTTTTCCTAGAGGGAGGAGAAAAAATTTCTCAGAAAAACAGAAACAGTCTTCATTACACACATGGCCAACACCCAATCTGAGCTAGCTATGCTACAGAAGTGGTGCATAAACGAAATGTCACCATACAAAAGCAGGAAGGCTTAGAAGAGGAAGCAAGGTGCACATTAACACTTGGACCAAAGCATCCAGTGGGATGGATCATGTGTGATAAGCTCTCCAATGTTATGCAGCCTACACAAGCAGAGTACAAAAGACTAAGAAAACTTTAAGTTATCCTTCTCCCATGCTTGTGAAATGTGTTTGTCAGCCACAAAAACCACCTTCCTTCCAAATTTAAAACCCTCTTTTCATTACTTTCTGAAGCATTAAAAAAAAAAAGCAAAACCTACCTAATAATAATAGGGTCACAAAATAAATGAAAACCCTCCTGTCCTTGTCCTTACAAGAACAGGAACTAGTATGTCATGAAAATTCAGTGACATTCCATCAATCATCTGCATTATCTGTCTCTTGGATTGTGTACTTTTGGGTGTGAGTTCTAAAGCATCCAAGGACACGCAGGTCTTTTGAAACTTTAAAGCATGGTTTACAAGGGCAAATAACTTGAGAAAAATGTTTCTCGGGCAGTATTTTAATTAGTTATGATCTCAAAGACAAGCTCTGCACTGTTAAGAGGTTTGAACAAGCCACAGGAAAATGTAAGGGAATGGGAGAGGATACTTCCTAACACTTTCCTTGCATCCACAAAAGCAAGACTGATGCAAGACAAGACCCCTGGAAGTAGTTGCTGGGAAAAAGACAAACTTCCTTTGAAGCAGTTGTCAATAAGTGCAACCTGAGTAAGAAAACGGGTGCAAATGTAATACTGTTCCTGAGAATCCCACAACCCATCAGCTGGTTAAAGGCCTCAACTTATGGGGAGTCTGGCACAATATGCAACAAACAATCAATCAAAGAGAAAACAAAAATCCCACCACTAAAACTTCTGCCTTCCTAGGTTCTTGAACATACCACGGAAAATTCACAATTACAAATCACTGGTTCTCCATTCACTCCTCTGACACAGGGAGGTCAGGCAGCTGCTCTAATTTGCAGCAGCTACAGTACAGATTTCTCCTCAGCGGGAGTAACACATCAAGCGTACAAGAGGGTAAACTTGGTGCCCTGTTCTCAATCCCACATGTCCATCCACCATGAGAGGTGACAGAGAAGATAGTTACGCAACCTGAAGAGTCTGTTCCTTAAGAATTAAACTGAAGAATTAAATTCCTTAAGAATTAAACTTCCCTAAGAATTAAATTTGAAGCGTATTCACATATTAAACTGAGAAGAAGGAAAGAAAAAAGAAAACCAAAACCAACATCAGTGATCTAGAACATGAGCTTTGTCTTTCAACTTGTGTTATCTGTTGTAACAAAGTGAGGAGGTTTAGATTTGTGGGTCTTCTTTTTCCTCAAATGCCTATTTCCTGACAGGTATTTACATATTTGCGTGCCTGCACAAAGCATCAAGTTCTAATTCTAATCAGTACACAAAATTTTGTATTACAGAGTCTAGATGTCAGTGAAAATTAATTTTTCTACAGTGCAATAACTGAAAATAGAACAGACTACTGCAACAGAAGTTTTTAAAAGTATTTGGCAGAAAACACTGTGTACATCTTCATTTTTAAAAAAAAGGAAAGAAAAGAAAAAAATTCAGGATACCTTAAACACTCCTCTTAAAAAAAAAAAAAAAACAACATAAGCAGTGGCAGAGTCTCAAAAGAGTAACAGCAGCCACAAGGAAAACAGGGCCTGCATGAGATAACTTCATTTTTTTATTTCTGCACAGCGACTATGAAGTTAAGACAGTAACTGTCACAATCCAGTCACGTTCATCAGAAGCAAAAAAAAGGATGTCAGGGTTCCAAAAGCTGTTAGAAGACAACACCTTCCCCTTCTTCTCTACCTGAAAAGAAAACTTTTAAGTTGTAAGACAATGGTCCCCCAAATCCTAACAGACCACCTTAAGAGTTACTTTTGGCTAACCTTTGGAGAAGAGTTGATACACAAAGTTCCCTCACCATCCAAGGCTCTCCAGGCTCTCCACAGCACAGTAAGGAAACTGCAGTAGGTTTCTGTTCTTTCCAACCAAGGCAGCAGTCCGCTGCATTCTCCAAAGAGGCTCTGAGGTGTTTGGGAGATGCAGCAGAGTCAAACTGACTTGATTTGCCAAAAATGGAGGATTGTCTGGATGTATTTTTATATTGTCTTTCACACAGACTTTCCCATTTCAGAATCAAGAGTAATCTTTTTCAATTTTGTTTAATAAACTTCAGGTTTTAATCTAGAAATATATCCCAAAACAGCTACTCCTGAAACAATCCTCAAGTTCCCCAATGACAGACTTCAATTCTAGCACTACAAATACCTCGGAATTGCAAGTATTTAAATAAATCCATATTCTAACTTTCCAAATTACACATAAAAATTCAGTCATTAAGGTATTTGTCCTTATATTAACGCCCATTTAACTTAATTTAAATCAATTCATTAATCAAATACTTCATTACACGAAATATGGAATTATGCTATAGAAATGGCAGGCAGTTCCTAAAATTTATCTTTTCAATGATGCAGCCTCCATTTTTTAACAGTTCATAGCAACGATCAGCAGTCACAAAAACTGCCCAATTCTTGATGTGTTACAACGGATATTATGACAGATTTGTACAAAATCACTGAGTCAGTCTTAAATCTACACAATGGTGTCATTAACAACCAAAGTTAACAGCAAAACTCACTATCACTAAAGGCACCATGCTTTTATATAGGTTTCCAGGGGGGGTTATTTGATACATCTGACAATAATTGCTACCAATTGAATTGAATTTTGTGTTTATAGGCAGTTTCTTATTGCATGAGAAGATGTTAGAACAGCAATCACAAAAACTAGGTTTCAAAATTTTAAGGAAATTTTTAGAACTACTTTAAACCACGTGAACCTGCAGAGAAATTTTGTCCAGTTAGCCTCCTTTTAAAAAAACTTACAGTTACTGGTCAGTGGACATGAGCAGTTTTCTTAATAGGAATAAACACAAGAGTAATGCCACATATTCTAGTTCAGGGCATTGACTGATCATCAGCTCAAGGAAGCACCAACTATACAACCCTACAGGGGCAACAAAAACAGAATACAGAGGCATCAATATACAGCTCTAACAGGCTAAAGGTTTATATGCAGGTCCTCCTAACAAAATGCAGGGGCATATAGCTTGGGGAGCTCTCCCAGCATTCTGTCCCAGACAGTATTTTTTGTACTTGTCACTTCCTTACAGAAAGGGATGGTAACTAGTTTCTACTGGCACACAAAACGGTGACAGAGTAGTATCTTCACGCTTCATGCTATGCCACTTCTTAGTCACATCACTTAACAGGCCATGATTTCCCTAAAGTAGAAATCTGAGCAATACACACACTAACACACTTGCTGACGTTACTCTGAATCCAGTAAACACTAACTGCAATTAGGTGATCCCTTTAACTGTGTGTTCAGAGACTAAAGTTACAAATAATATTAGTGTGTGTTCCAAAAATACCTGCATCTCATCACAAACAAAGTATGCAACAAAACTTAAGCCTAATGTATAGCTTTGCTTGTGCAGTTTAAACTGCTACAACTTCAGTTGTGGTAGTTTTAAATATCCTAATAGATACGTATATGTAACTATAAAAATGCTTAGAATTGCTGCCCACCATAAAAGGATGATACGAGCAGAACACAACAACAGTAAAGACTATAATTCTTAAAGTTTCAAGAAACTAAATGGCGTGCGTTACTGGAGGAGAAATCAAGTCTACAAAAAGAAAGGGCAAACTTTAAATAGCCATCCCAGTCATAACTCAAGACTTCCAATTCTAGAAAGAACTGGATCACCATACAGAAGGAAGAACAGTTCTTGAACAGGAACACATGCGTTACCCATTGGTGTTTGCATGAGGAAAAGGTAACCAGAAACCGACTGCTGAGAAGCCATCCAACAGTTGCCTAGAAAAACTGGCACACCACTTTGTGGGATGAATGTTTGCTTGACAAAGACAGAAATGGGATAGAAGTTGAATAAAATCCAGATGAGCTGAATATAAGATGAGGAGTATTTTCAGGAAGAGGGCTGAATCACCTTATTCTCTAAACTGAAAGTTCTCAAAGTTATTTTTTATTTAAAAAGTAAATCAAACTCTACACAAAACAAAATCCCCGTCAAATACATTTCCCACCATAAACCTGCTGAGCTCACAATCCCAAATACCAACAACAGGGTTCTCATTTTTATTAATCTGAAAACTTTATTTATAACTCGGAACAAATATAGTGCAGTTCTAACACGTCACCTGGGAAGCACTACCTTAAAATACACATACCAGCTGAAACTTGTGGTGGCCTTCAGGTTTCAGGAAACCCTGACAGAGAACGCGTCTTCCATACAGGCTAGGACATCAAAACTATCAAATGCCAGTGTTTTACCTCTCCAGATTCTCAAAATACTGACTAATCCTGTCAAAAACCTTAGACTAAAATGTCTCCCAGCATCTACAAACCAATCTCCCTTTTCCACGCTAGGAAGTCGCTCAGGAATCCGCACATTCTGCCCGTAACTGAGTTAACGTACTTATTTCAAATAGGTACAGTTTTATCTTAACTTTGAAAAAGCATACCCAAACGCTATTTAAACACTTTTACTGTAACTTAGAAAATAATCTAAAGGTAAAAAAACTGCCAAGTTGATTAAGAAGAGAGAGCTACAAGGCAGGAAAAGGAGAAGAGGAAAAAAGAAAAAAAAAGGAAAGCGTCGCTAAAGACTCACACTACCCAGAAGTAAGAAATAAATACACCATTTAAAGCACGATCATTCTACTACCACATTTACTACCACTACGTTTACTTGCTCGAAAAGGAACATCTTTTAAGCGCTGAAGAATCACGAATCAGACTTAATATTCACCGGGTAGAAGACGATTATCTTCTAAAACACGGGGTCCAGTTAAGACAGCCAAGGGACAGAAAAATGCCATTTTTACGGCGGAGGTGACACACGTAAGGGGAAAAGCATCCCAGGCTAAGCAGCGGCAGCACCCCCCCCCCCTTCCCGAGGGGCGGCCGCCAGACCCACCGGGGCAGCCCCTTCGCAGCCGGTNCCCCTTCGCAGCCGGTACCGGGGAATTGGCGGCCACACCGGGCCGGCCTCCGCCACGTCCCTCTCCTCGGGAAGAGCCAAGAGGGATAAAAAAACAGAGGGAAGAAGTTGGCGGGGGGGAGGGGGGGAAGGGAAGCATCTCCTTCCCGCGCTCCCTGCCCAGCGGCGCGGGCAGGGCAGGGCAGGGCAGGGCGGCCCGAAGAGGCCCCGGTCGGGAGGCGGCACCCACCGTTGCCTCCCCCGGGGGGGAGGAGTTACCTCATGCTGTAGGCACCG
>VXBO01013143.1:76330-97977 GCA_013400135.1 Rhinoptilus africanus
GCGGCGGGAGGAGCCGGACGGGGGGGAGCCGCTCAGCCCCGGAGCCGCCGCTGCTGCTCCGCCGGGAGGCGGCGCCAGGAGAGAGTGAGGGGCTGAAGGAGGCGGGAAGGGAGAAGGGGAACGGGGGAGAGGAGGGGAAGCGTGCAGGGGTGCGGGGGTGTCCGCGTTCAGCCCCGGGGGGGCCCTTTCCCNATTGGCTGGGCTCCGCCGAAGGGCCCAATGGGAGGAGAACAGGGAGGGAGCGAGGGGGGGGAAGCCCAACCAATGAGCGGGCACTTCCTCACGCCAGGCGACGTCACCGGGCGACGGACCACCCCGGAGCCCCGGCCCAGAGCCCGTCGTGCACCGCTCCGCAGCGGCATCTCCCGGAAGCGGAAACGGAAGGCGGGCAGGAAGTGGCTCCAGGGCTCCGCAGGGGCGGAGGGTGAGCAGGGGCTGCCTGAGGAAACGCTTTCTTCCCCCCCGCCTCCGGGGCTGCAACGCCGGGTGCTGGTCGGAGCCCGTACAACGTCCCGTGTGCTTTGCCACAGCCCCCCCGGGCAGAGGCCCGCGTCCCGGCAGCGCCCCAGGCCGAGGTAATGGCCGCCGGCACGGGGTAGTACCGACCCCGGGCCTCTCCCAGCCCTCTCCGGCTCAGTAGGCAAAAGGTTTTTTACATTCCAGCGAGTCAGCTTCTTATTCCGGGAGGAGGAAAAAAGGTAATAGGAAGGGAAGCGGTTCGCTTCGCCTTCCCGTGACCTGCCTTGCTGTCCGGAGAACGCTGAGGAGCCAGCCCGAGAGACTTCACACCCGTCACAATCTGACAGAAAGTCTTCAGTGCGATGGGGAGATAGATAAGGGAAAAAAAGACCTGCAGTCATTCCAGGCAGAAAAAACACTTAACGCTTTTTGTCTAGTATACTGCCTAACAATGTTAAGTACACTACTTAACGTGAGTAACAAAATCTCAGCAGCTCTGCAGCCTGGATTCGAGGTCTCCAACTTGTTAAAACGTTCACAAGTGCGGCCCCTGCAGACAGGACTGACTCAGGAAGGGCTGGAGCTCAGAGGACCTGTGCTCTTGGGTCAGAGCCATTTTACCTAATTCCTGGGAGAAAGCCGCTGTAAATGGGCATGCAGCAAGCAGATCCAGGTAATGTCATCTTCAGGTTAAACTGCATCCACCTGCGGTAAGGTGAAAAAAGTGCACTACCTATAAGGAATTTTCTTTGCCTAGTATCGATCTCCTGAATTTCTGTCTGGCCTTTCATTTATTTCTTGGCCCATTTTATCACACCTTAAGACCATTTTGTACAGGTTTTCAGTCGCATTAATGCTGCCTTTCTATCCTGTAAAAGGGCCAGCCAAGTTAAATGCAGCTGTATTCAAGTAGCATCAGATTATTTTTTCTAGGATATGAATTTATGTTTTGTAAAAATTACTAAAGTATCCTGATTTTACACTGTTCCTCGAATTGATTATTTTATATTGTCCAAGGAAAAGATCCAAGAGGCTTTTAATAATTCCTACTGATTATAATGGGCAGAGGTTTAGATTTTAATCTTGCCCCCTCTGGTCATAACATACTTAGTCCATGGAGGGGGTGCTCATAGGGTAAATAACCCACGACTTCACGTAAAGAAGGGTTCTTAGAAAAACTCAAATGTTAATCATTCAGAAGATTATTAAATAATTTTTTGAGCAGTTTCATTAAAATGATACACCCAGTGAGCAAACTACAGAAAAGTACTGAGAGCGTAAAATGTATTTTGGTCATATATTTACATGCTTTAATTACAATTACACAAGTTTTTCAAAAGATACAAGTCAGGAAGGCCCTAGCTTCGTTAATGATTAACAAAATACTAGCTGTTGTTCAAAATGTACGTACGACATCCTCAAAGATAAAGATGAGCACACATATTATGAGTTTTAAAGGCAATTTGTAAGTTAAGATTCGACTGCCAGCTTCTCCAGAAAACGGTACTGGTGTTTTTGCTGCTGTAATCAACGTAAGAGTGCTCTGCGTGTTGGTGGACAGATGAACAATTCACCTGCATGTAAAAGCAAACTTAAAAAAGGGAAATTTATGAAGAGGGCATGGGCTTATGGACAAACCACTAGCATATGCCCCAGCTACCAACTCACAGCTTTTAGTGAGAAGAACGGAAATTGCCACAGGCAGAATATCTCTTTTAAGCCTGATGACAACAATACCCTGAATTCATTAATTGATTATTATGATGGCGATATTTGTTAGCACTTCCAAAGATTAATAACAACCTAAATGATAGCATTAATTAATTTCGGTGACTGTTACAGAATGTTTATGGTCCGGTTAATAAATTAGCAGCCATTATTCAGCATACAACGGTAACGGCTACAAAGTTAGCATAAACTCTGTTATTGCAGAATTACAGAGTTTTCATTGAAAACTCAAACCTTACCCTACGCGGACATTTGTAGACCTAAAATAGACTTTATACAAATAAGGTAGCATAAATTACACACAAAACCCCACTTTTGTAAGTGTTATGAAATAAAGTAATGATTTGTGGAAAACGAGAAGTAGTGCGCTTTCTGCTTCTGACAGTCAGAGAGGTAAGACAGGATCCAAAACCAGAGAAGCCAGATGCAGTTTGATTTATGCACAGCAAAACTGGTTTATCTGCTTACTGTACTTGGGTTAACATAGCTACAGAGCAGTTGCAGAATCACAAATTGATGATTTTGGTACTGGGATTTGCTTCCTTCTGACACAAGTTCTAAACTCTGCTGAGGGTATCTGGAGTGGGTACAGTAAGACCCATCTTCTTGCTGTTCAGTCTTTAAAAGTTGAGTAAAGCTTCTCCATGATAAGCAAACTGACTGCTAGCATTTCTGAAGATGTTATCTTCGGCTGGTTTAGGACACAAAGTATCCTTTTTCTGTTAAAATATATGAGTTTTACAGGGCGTATCGCTGTCTTCAGCATTGTATCTCCTTGGCTAATTTACAGCAAGTTTTCTGTAGAGGTTTGTGGTGTTGGTTTGGTTTCGGTTGTTTTTTAAAGTATGGGCCTGCGATGCGTTTGCTGTCTTTGGGGCAGGTTCCTCGATCAGTCCCATTATCAGATCACCTGCTGAGGACCAGCAGTGCACACCAACACCGCTTTCCAGCCAGATCTAGCCCACTCCAGTGTACGGAGTTGTAGTTTCAGCGCAAATCAGCTCAAGCACCCAAATCTCTAGCTTTTGTGATTATGATGCCATGTTCTCACCTTTTGCCAAGAGAGTTTTAAAATACCTTTAGGCAGGTAGTGATTACAAACAGAAAACTTGCAAACAAAAATTTTTCTATTCTATTTTTCAGTTTTTAAAATAGACTTGGGATTTTTTTTTTTAATGCCTACATTTGTCGTTCTGCATATTGTAGTATGAATGGTAGCGGCTCCTGTAGCTTTTTAAATTTTTAATCGTAATTTTTCTGTTAGTCTTCCTATAATTTAACTTTCAGGATGATTTGTTGCTACACTTAATAATTGGCCATAGGATGAGTAGAGTCAAGTTCAAGGTATTTTAAAGACTAAGTAAATAAAGACTACTGATTTCTATTACAAAAGTAAAGTTGTTCGTATTCTTTATGAGCGACAAACAGTCCTGACTGGAAATATTGTCTGTATTTTGCTGCTGTCTGTATTCTATAGACAACTAGAGTGGGCTTAACCAAATAGGAACGATTGAAAATCTCAGTGCTATGCACATATGGTACATTTCTAATGCTCTTTTCCTAGCAAAATTCCTATTCTGCAACATAGACAATATACGCCCCATGCAGAGTCCCACAGGTTAGGCACGGGAGCTTGTTTTGAGGACGAGGTTGCAAAATTTGTGCCTGAATTGCAAATATTTGCTTATCAGTAAGGTTGAGAGCAGAGGCTACAGGATAGAGAAGACTGTGTATGCTTTATGGAATGATACTACTTTCCTCCTGGCTCTCTTCCAAGCTTTGCCTACATGAAAAGCATTCAAACCTCTCTACCTGCCCGGTGGGATTGTGTAAAACAAGAGTTGAGCATTTTGAAATCTCAGCTTGCTTCTGTAACCCTCTGAGCAGGTCAGATCCACAAGCCTGACTTGTCAGAGATGACATTCCCTGTGGCCCTGCCGTTCCATTTCTGCATACCCGTCACCAGACCCACCCACTGGAAGGGGTCAGACTCGATATAACAGACAGCAAGTGCAGTGGGAGCGTGATTTTGAAAATACGCCTGCATAAATGTATCCAAGTACAGTTTTACTGGGACAGAGGAGAAGGGATCCTGGGACAC
This sequence comes from Rhinoptilus africanus, assembly GCA_013400135.1. Taxonomy (NCBI): domain Eukaryota; kingdom Metazoa; phylum Chordata; class Aves; order Charadriiformes; family Glareolidae; genus Rhinoptilus; species Rhinoptilus africanus. The sequence continues at coordinate 80,619 of VXBO01013143.1, forward strand.
TCCTTTCTCCATCGGCTCCTCACTAACACTGGCTGGCTCCTCCCCTGAAGTCAACTGCTGTTGCTGTATAAGCCTTACCGATGTCCGTATGCAGGACGGAACCGTGAAGCACTAAAGACAAGGGCCAAGCAACTTGACGATGACGGCCAGACTGAAAACTAGTGCCTGAACTGTTTTATAACCTTTGTGCTTACAGTAATCAGCCTCAGGGGCCAATCTTGTTAGCACCCGTACCCAACCCTTAATTTATGGAAGTGTCCCCCCCCTCGTTGTATTTCAGTACCAAAACACAGATGCATGCTGCCATCCAAACTTACGGGCAGGTGCTCAAAAGTGTGTGGGAAGAGTAACTTCACAGGGACTCCAGCGGCAGATTTTTAGATAAGGGTGGGGAAACAGAAGCGAATACATGGAAGGAATGAAGACAGAGAAGGACATGGTGGAAACAGGCCCTGAGAGCGCACCGGGGGACACACACCTCCTCTAGGCTGAAGAAGGGGCAGACCGGAGTCGCCTATGGACGTCCTCACTTTCCCTTGCTGTTTGGTTCCTTTCGTACTGGGAACTGCGCGTTGCTTATAAACAGGACGGTGTCAGGGAACTCCAGCACCCGTTCGTCGTTTCTGTTTGACTGCCTGAGTCAACAGAAACAGGGCTGTGTTTGCTACATACTTGCGTTAGCCAACCTAAATTTCAGGTCACCCTGACCTTTGTATTGAAATGGATTAATTTTAATGAAACTCCACTGCGGTTTCATTAGTTTCACACTTTGGAACCCAAATATAGCCTCAATTCCTTTGCTCTTTTTAAACCTAAAACTTAACACATTTCTAATAAAAATGTGCTACTTAACAATTCTACAAGAGCAGAAGTACCGTGGTGAAACAGCAATAGGTATAAGAGTACCAACATACGAAAAGCCATATCAAAGTAGATGATTAAACGCTCTGGTGTTTACATACATTGTATTTAGCCAAAAAGTAATAAGCTAAAGTTTAAATGCAGAGAGTGAACCACATTATACATTGAAACTCTATTAACATCAAGATTATCTGGATAGCTCTTGTCAAAGCATAATCATTCTTAATTATAAGAAAAATTTGAATACCGTACACAAATAATATTTTAGTCATGAAGAGGTAAAGCAAGTTCGTAGCTGGCAGGAGTGTGCTGATGCAATAAGCTATATATTGCATCAGAATTTCAATGCAAAGCATTTGGCCAGTGTGCCTGGACTGATAGGACAAGCAGCCCATAGTCCTGACCCTGCAGGTCAGCTGAGCTTCAGCAGGTCACCAAAGTAGACAGGAAAAATCAAGGTACTTATAAGTATGTATCACTTGATGTAAACAAGAGTTTTACCTACAGACTGTGAACGTAATTTGAGAAAGAAACAAAAAATTAACACAGAATCACAGAATCATGGGGTTGGAAGGGACCTNCCAGGTGGGGCCTCACCAAGGCAGAGCAGAGGGGGAGGATGACCTCCCTCCACCTGCTGGCCACAAGCTTGCCACAACACATCTGTGGCTATCACATTAACCAGTAAAACATTCCTGTCACTAGCACACATGTACAGTAGCACAGTTCATGAAAATCACGGAGCTATAGTAAAGTAAATCTCCTCTGTGCTGAGTGTACTGCTTAAACTTTCTCAACAGGTCTGTGATCACCAGCTCTATTTGACGTCTTGAACTTGTGAATTAGCAAAGCTGGTGCAGTCTGCATTCTTGTGTCTTACAGCATTATCATTATTATCATTATTTAAAATCTTTTCTTACCGCAGGTAGCTGCTGTTGCTGGTGGGATACTGGTGATGGTGATAGTGTTCAGGCTGGCTGTGCCAGAAAAGCATTTTGGGATGAGATGAAGCATTGTGCTCAGCTAGAAGGTGGTCACTGCAGTGATGGGAGAGAGGAAAGAGAAAACAAATACACACAGTCAGATTAAATCTGTTTCACACCTTTCTATTTAGCTGCTGCCAGCAAGTTTGCCGGTGTCACTCCCTCCAGAAGAGGCAGGTAGCTGAAGTCTTGATCAGTCCTACACTCCACCTACACTCCTGCTCCCCAGCCTTGCTGCCCTTTTTAGCTGCTGCCCAGCTGCAAGGCTTTATTAGTAGCTGCTGTGACATGAAGTGCAGGTCAGAGCTCACCAGCGTCCCCGTTGACCTCCTCCCCTCCCTCTGCGCTGTCAGAGCATCACCGAGCACAGCTGCGTGTTACGGAGCCAGGGGAAAGCGCCGTTTCCTAGCACTTCTGCCTCAGAGAGACACGGCTCCCTCTTCACACAGTCCCCTCGGAATACTTGAGCACCATAACCCATTTAGGCACGACTGACTGGAAAGGAAGAAAGGTGGAATACACAGCAATCTCTTTAAGGCAAGCATGATACCTTCTCAGTAGCGCTTAGACCATATCCCTTTTGCCTGTTCTTTCTGCACAAGTTTAAGAGGCAGGCTACGACAGAGTACAGCTGTATAGTTACCTGCTTGCCATTAAAAAAAGATTTTAAAAAACAAACAACCCACGAGAACTCCGTCAAACCATAGGGAAAATATTTACTCCAACACCCATCCACCCCCTCGTGCCCACCCTTTAGGGAAAAACGATGTTTGGAGGCAAACCGGCTGCTTAGTGCTCTCGTGTCTCAGTGCCCTGTGTTTGCCCGGTTTGCAGCCGGGATTGTACTATTTGCTTTGAAGCACACAAAATAGCACAGCTCAACCCTGCCAAGACCTCGATGATCAGAAGAAATTAAGAGGGGGCACACATCCAAAACCCTCATCTAAAAATAGTTACCTGCAGAGGGCACCCATTCTGCTTGGAAACAGAAGGACTACCAACAAACTCCAATGCACTGAATTCGTGTGGGTTGGGTTTGGGGTTTTTTTCTTTTGTTTTTTTTGTTTTTTTTTTAAACACCACCCCACACAAGCCCACATTGCTTGTTCCTTACAGTGCATTCTATAAAAAGTTACTTTAAAAAGGTATTGCAATATTGTGACAACATCCAGGCTGTGGAAATCAGAACATCAAAGAGCAAGGTTCTGCAGAACAAAAAGGAACTGTTTCTTATTAGAGCGAGAGTGACATCCAGCAGTCCAAAAAAACTTCAAATAAACATTGCTGGTTGGGTTTTTTTCATAGCATGAGGCAGTTCTCCTTTAACTTTCCACTCTTATTCAACATCAAGCCACCCAAACAAAAAGCAAAGGCCAGAATAATAATAGAAGAGGAACCGTAAATATGGGAAGAGAAAGAAACAGCCACGTCATGTCGCCCAGAAAAGCAGACAAGAGTTGGGACCGCTGGCTTAGTGATTCTACGGGATTATTCTCTTCCGAGACAGCTGGGTACCTGAAGGAGGGCTGCCGTAACACAGACCTGCTTCTTTACACAGACTGATTTCTGCTCTGGCAAGGATGAGCGCTGGAGGGGTCTTTCCAAGGTTAGTTTTACCACTTATATGTTTGTATGTAACTACATACTCTTAATAAGCACCCTCCTAGCAGCTGTAAAGGGCTGCCTGAGTCCCAGGGATACTGCTGCTTTCTTTTTTTAAAAAAATAATTAAATTAATTTGATCTCAATGACTGTCGCAAAAGAATATGCATCGGGCTATCCAGTGTGCTCCATCTACTGGCAAGCTGAAATGAAACCACTGTTTCCAGTGCTAGATATAGGCAAAGATGTCAAATGCATACAGTGCATTGCATTTGTAGACCCCATTGCCCTTTGCACCAATTATTCTCAAGAAAAGGACTACACATCCCTCAAACCATTTTCACAATCTTCCCTTGGGGCTGATGTGAGCTTCCCACATAGGGAGTAGGCATTTGTTCTGTTCTGACTTGTATTTCTATTACATGGCAAGAATAAAACCTCAGATTCCCCTTAACGGGAAGGGCTCTTAGTCCCTTGCGCGGAACAGCCCCTATCTCCAAGCGTATCCCACAGAGCTCAGGGGGCTTTCAATTACCAGGCACTCCCCCTGCCCGCAAAAGCCTGTTGCTTTTGACAGATGCTGGTTTGTCAAAATGCAGGTGGGAACGCTGCAGTTTTGATCAGTCTTTTTTGTAAAGTCCAGGAGAGAACTTGTGAGCAAAAGCAAGTGAGAATCCCAGGCTAATCAGTAGCCTATTTTATATATATACACACACGTACATCTACATCTGTACATGAAAAACCTGCACTCCTATTTTTCATCTTTAGCACAGTAGGCTTCCATCCACTGTAGAATTAATTTTGACATATTTTTAAATAACACAAACGCAACGCATCAGAAGTCCTATATTTGTTCTTGTGTCAAGACAGACAACTTGCTGAATTTGAAAATAACCAGCCCAGGGGAGCCCAGGCAAGCGGATGCAGATTAGGCTACTGAGCGCGGATAGTGAGTGAGCACTGCCAGGCCCATCTACTTAAATTCTCTGATTTCAGTCCTCTCTGCCATTAGGTTGCCCAGCTGCTGAGAAAGCTTTGCCTCTACCAACCACAGGAGTCGGCCACAATCAAACCCAGCAGCATCACAGCCAACGTGTCCATTCAGTCTCTCACCTTCATTTGATTTTTCAAGTGTTACGCTTATGCAGGCTAAAAATAACCGCGTCATTGGTTACATCCAAAAAGAAGCTGCCCTGAGGAGATGGGGTGTTAATTAGCAGAGGAAGGTGAAATGATGAACGCTATTCTGATCTCAGCTTCCAAGTACCTGCTGCTTATAAAAGGCAGAAGTTCAAGACCTGAGTTACGGCTACCCCTCATGGTATGCAAACTATTTCAAACTCAAAAGTGCAGCCGCAAAACCTGCCACTACCAACCACCATATCCCACTACGACCACGGTTCCTGACCCCTTAGAGAAGTAAAGCATAACCAATTTTTGCAGACTTCTATGCAAAAGTACTGTGGAAAGTTTGCCCTGGTTTTTCCCCTCCAAGGGTTGACAAGATGCTTGACATGTCACTCACAGAAGCTTTGAGTTCCTTGCATGGGAAGTACTAGACAGAATATGAAGGAAAGATGTTATTATTCAAACTGAAATTAAACACTACCAAGAAAAAAAGAAAATCAGTATTTTTGTTTTCTTTCTTCTCTGCACAGTCTTGTGTTTTGATTAATCTTTGTTGCAGACAATATATGGGTAAAACCTCAAGTACAGTATAGCTTTACTTCGGATAAACTTCCCAGGTTATACCCAATTCCGGTATTTTGCCTCGTGAAGCACTGTGTATTCCCCACACCCACACCTGCTGCCCTTGACTAACCTCTAGACCCCCAAGTATGTGGTTACACGGTCCTGCAAGTTTGGGGACAAATAAGGTGAGTTTTTTTACCTCGTACTGTTTATTGTTAAGGGGCTATTTTTGTTTCTCACTTTATAATCTGCCCAGTAAGTCCTAAAACAGATGTCAGCAAAGGAGCACTGTATACACAAACAACAAGACGTTATTTATTTAAAACATCTCGTGCTTTCAGGCTTGTATATGGCATGCAAAGTCCAACCTGAAATTTAAGGTGGGGAGGTGAATGTTTTGCTCACAGGTGGGTCTGCACTCAGGTTTCAAGTATTTTAGCATAAGGTGCCTGAAAACTTTTAATTGTTGTATTTTTCCATGAGCAGCATCCAAAATGATGAGCTCTCCTAAGGCATCACTCAATCTGCTCATTTTTTTTACAGTGGTAAGACTCCTCACTTCATTTTCTGATTGCCCTTCTGAGAACTACAGCAAATGACATTGGTTCTATACACAGAATGTCATCTTTGCTCTTTGCTTTTAGCAAGTAAAAATTATCCTACAGTTAACTACACAGGGAAAGACTCAAATCACATACCATGTAAGACACGGTAAATTCAGTATATATTCTGAAAAATATATTTAAAGGAAGTTTTTGATGTCCAGTGATGATTTTTAGTTGTGCTTAAAATGCTAGGTCAGTTTAAACTCAGAAGACAGGTTTGTGTGTACGCAGGAGCAATCCTCACATACTTCAGTCCCAGAACAGAGTGCAGAGGAGAAAGCAGTGCTGTTTTGATGTGTCCTGTTTGGTGTTTGGACTCTTTTTTTTTTGGTTGTGCAACAGCTGCTGCCAAATGCAGGGAACTTCGGAATGAAAATACCTGTCAAACCAGGCATCAGGAATCCTGTTCACATAAATCACTACAGAACAGTGAGGTACTCGCATCTAGGTGATAGCCCCTGCTTGGATGGGCTGTGAATCCATCACCCCCGTACGTGAAAGATGCTGAAACATATTTCTCGCCCTCCCTTGTACGCGCTTTTGAACGCACAACCTCTCTGTCTCCATACACATTAGTGGGGGGACTGTATTCATTGCCACTGCTATAATGAACTTAAAAACACTGTCAGGCAACAATCAGAAGCAAGAAAAACTTTTGTATGTGACCCATCGCTGCACCGACTTGGAGCTCTCACCACACAACTCCCCATCCATTAAGAACTGGACCCAGCTCAGTCCTACTCCTGTCCGGTCATGGGAGGGTGGCAATCCCTGCTAACAGACAGTCTGCAAACAGCAACGCTCCGCCTCTGTTTAGTGCCGTGAAGGACAAGCAGGGATACTCGCATACTCTCTCTGTCTGTCTAGCACCTTTATTCTGGATTTCTGGATGGTTTTAAACATCCTAATGAGCCTGCTTAACACTGAATCACTGCAAGGACTGCTGCATTTCCCAGTCCTTTTATCATACGGAATTCCTCTTGGGAAGCAGGGCTGCCAACAACAAAAAAACCCCCAAAACAGAAACAAAAAAGGGAAGAAATGGGAAAAACCATAAAGAACATTTTTGGTAGACATCCTAAATTCCAGTAGAAAATTTAAGACGCTAAGAGCACAGAGACAAGGCAATGCATGTCAGGGTATCCGACCAGGACAGCATGTGCAACAGCGCTGAGCACACCAAAGACACATTAGATACACAGGAGACCCCGTGCTTGGACTTACTTCACTGTCTCCTTGATACGAAACGCTCAAGAGAACTTCGTACGTAAAAGAGAAATATGGATTGCTTCCAGTGTCTCGAGTGTCAATTTACAGAAACCATAAGTTTGGCTTTCTCTGAAGAATGCAGGGTATGCTCCTTTCCTCGTTGGATCTATCCCCTTAAAAAAATAAGTCTGGAGTCTCCGTTGCAGGGTTTTACTGTCTGTATGACTCCTCCGTAGTTGTATTCCTCACATAACCTGCTTCTGAACCTACGAGGATGTGATTAGGGTCCTGAGGAATAAACATCTTCCTGACTTCACATTTTACAAGACAGAAGCACGGCAGGTAGTACCTTTGCTTTCTTCTGTGCTGCCTCTTAGGAAGCCTTTAAGGCTTGCAAAGGAACCTATCATATGGAGATCATTTGTACGCATAAAGAGATACAGACAGCAACACTGCCCAGTAAAAATTTTCATTCAACCCATCACATCATACCTGAATCAAAACTTAAGTTAGCAGGTTTTTACAGCTGTGGCAAAGGATGGAGTCAGTTGGGTTTTTTGTAGAAGATTCAGAAGCCTGTAAAGGTGGACAAGTTCAAGTGTTTGTCACCCTGCTGTTCTATGCTTCCTGTGCACCCTACTCAGTAGCCTAAAACCCACGGTATTTGGACTCGCACACTGCTGCGGCAACGTAGGCTTCCTGCACATTCTGACACAGAAGAGACAGCTCAGTTCCTTCTCCCTCACGGACAAAGTCCCTTTTACCTGAGGCTCTGAGGCAGCTTTACTCTCTGCCAGGTCTTTTTCTAGCGTCATGCTGTCTTGGCTTTGTGGACAAAATGCTCCATTATCAGTGTTTTCCTCTTAATTCCCAATGCAGAAAGCAAGATACGCTGTATTCCAAGAAAATCCCCTTCCTAAAAACAGTGTAAACCACAAGGGATTTTTAATGGTTTTAAGAACAAGAGCTACAACTTACAGGGGGTTAAATTAAGTATATATACCATGTTTCTCTTCTCATATTCTTTACCAACCCTGTTGTGTTCCACTTCCTAACAGGACAAAAAAAATCTCCTTTCTTACACGGTTCAAGGAGCAATTGCTCAGTAACAGACTTCTGAGGAAGAGCAGCTTCTGATGATACCAGCATTCACTTCCAAGCAAGGTTTTAAAAAGTTTCATCTGACAATTTCTGAACAATCCAATTAAGACTTCTCTTCTTAAGCAAACACAGGCTACATAAATAGGGATGCATGGAAACTCCTTAGGGAAAACAGGTAATTTCCTCTGGGTAAAAGACTTAAATTGATCATCTGGCCAACAGGGCTACAGCTGTTATCTGAGAGATCAAAACCTATCAAACACCTCAGAATTTCTGTACATAAAATACAACCATCTAAAATGGTATTTAGTATGGTGTAAAAATGTTTTATCCACATCAGCTTAAGTTGTGCTGAAAGGACAAGACAATAACAGAAATCACTATTTTACCAGATAAGAGGCTTTTTTGCACTTGTATACCACTATAGTTACTTTTCAAGGGTATTATTTCAGATAAGCAGATAGATTAATTAAGCATTTAAAAACATGCTGATCTGCAATTCTAATTAAAACAGGCACATCCAGTTCTCCCCACAGGCTTGCACTTCAGCTGTTGAAACCAAGTTGAAATCACAGTTTCCTTGTCTTCCTGGGTATTTTAACACGAACTACATCTGCTCAGGCTAAACAGACTGCACTAAGAAATGTGGGGGTTTTGTACCCAGGACAAACGTTCACTTTTGCCAGCATCTCAGGCGGAAGTTCCTGATCCCAGGGTGCTGCTGGAGGACCAAGTCTGAGACTGTTCCCTTATGTGATTTTTGCCTGGAATGGATTAAGGGAGCTCCCACTGGGTACTGTGTTGGCTCTGCCATGGGCAGAGATGGACAGACGGTGAGGGAATAACTAACCAGACTAGGTGACTTTTGAGAACATCTGTCTACTGCCCAACATAAATCTACATGTTTGTTTTTATGTGTGTAAATCGTTCATGGACACAGAGGCACTACCTTTATAGTTAACAGAACTGACTCCAGTACTGATTGCTGTAGGAGTTTATAGAGGTCCAAAGATTTTCACCAGGGGACAATAGCACCATCTAGGACAGGAAGCACAATAAAAATGGCAGACTTGTAAAACTTTGATGCCCAAGATAAAGTTTAGTTACCTTTCTACCTCCTGCCAACAGCAACAAGTCTGGATATCGAACAGTTATACGCAGGTATGTTATTTTTTCCACCAAAGAAAGATATTTTCCATGTGTTGCTGTCCAGCGTTATTTCTAATCTTACTCCCTCAAAATATGCTTCTTTAGGAACACTTCTATCTACCTAAAATATATCAAGAGGTACAAAATTTTTAGATTTGATAGAAATCATACAGTATTCAAAACTGCTTGCAAAATTTCCAAGTTTCCAAGAGTTACTGTTTAACAGCAATGTACAAAACATAGTTGCGATTCTGTCTCAGCAGAAATTACCTATTAGCAAACTTTTCTCAGTAGGGAAGTTCCCAGTAAATGTGCTCATTATCCTAAAATCCTACCAGCAAATGAAAAAACTTCTGCTACTGGGACAATCAAAGCTGCACAGCTTGGGAACCCTGAGGTCTTACAATAGACTTAAAAATACCAACGTATACACAACATAGGAAAAAAAGGTCAAGTTTGATTCTTTTTTTTCAGTTGCCAGACTAGCAAAATTAGTTTCTCAAACTTCTCAAACTGAAAATCTTCTGTGTTTAAAAAAAAAGAAAAAAATTAATCTGTACAGACGAAGCAAATCTTTAAAGTATATGCTTCTAAACAGTTGGAAGACTTAATTACAAAATGTAGCAGGGAGAATTTAAGTTTTCTTTAGAGAATGTAATATGAATATTGACTTTCATTTTACCTTGAAGTAGACTGCAACTGCAAAACTGATCATTTTACTGTTTTAATTGGGGAAAAACAGCAGTTTTCTTTCTGTAGGTATTCCCCCCGTTCCCTAACTGCCCATGTATCCCCACCACATTTATGTTTATTGTGTTCTGTGTCTGTGTTTGCTAAGTCCCAGCCTGACAGGGTGAAAGTTACCACCACCAGCCGAACCACTCTCACTACCCTGTGGTAGGGAGTAACCGCAGGAGAACTCAGCAAACCTATTCCTCGAGGTTACTTTCTCTTTTATTTTCAAAGGGAAAATGTCATATCCAGAACCTGAGTTCTTTTACTGAAAATCAAACTGTGAGCAGTTCTGGCCTGCATTCTCAATAGGCTTTTTACATTCGTATGTTTGTGAATTTACTTATATGTTTAAACACTCAAGCTACTAAGCAAGTGTTTCAGGATGCAAATGTTTGTGCTTTTTGCTCTGGGACTCAGACCACAAATAATGAACACAACTCAATCTGTTCCAACCTTTATCTTCAAAAACAAGCAAGCAACCAAACTCAGGAACATTTACATCATCAGCTCTTCTTTCAGTTTACATTTACCATCCCAACTTCCTTGCTGAGACTTCAGCTGAACATAATGTGTTACTCAAAATTCTTTAAAGCAAATGACACCCAAGTCAGACATCCAAGACATGCATCTCCTATCCCGATTCTGCATGTAGCTTTCTTTCCTGCTTCCTCTTTTTTCAAACCCAAACACAACCTTTAAGAATTACATTTCAGTATCCAAATGATTGCAAGGACCTATCTTTACAGAATATTAGAAAGAACATAAATAAACCCTTTCTGAAAGAACAGCAACTTCTAATTGTCCTAATTTTTCCCAGATCTTTATGCTAATCCATTAGAGAAACCACCTCCAGCAGGAACATAAGGCATGACTAATCAGTGCTCAAATTGAACTGAGCTAATGTATATTTATAATATAGGAAATGAAGGCAAAAAGCAATGCAGTGATTCTGATAATTGGCTGCAGTGGAAATAATTCTGTTGCAAATTCTTACATTCTGATGGCTTCCCATAACATCAACAGATTCCATGCACTATTGCAGCCCCGCCTTTGTTGGAAACAGAACTAGTCATACCCTAAGTAAAATATTAATTTCAATATATTGCATTTAGATTTTTAATACATGGGATATCCATACTTAGAACATTTAAAGATGGCTTAGAAGCAAAACTGAGGGAGAAACTTTGTGTAAGTATCGTTCTCCCTCTCTACCTCAAGCAAAAATTTTCATTCATACAGGGGATAAAACCATTTCTTTCTTACCAACTTTTGTTTACACATAAAAAAATTAGGTTCATCCAGAATATATACTGTATGTTTCAATAACTTATTTTTTCAGTATGAAATAGCATCTTCAAAAAGATGACAAACAGCAGTCATCTTGAAACGATCCTCTGAAAATAAATGTTACCTGTGGAAAAAGCAGGAACAACATAGGGGACTATTAAGCTTAGAATTTGTGCAGGTTTTTTTAAGTGACCTTTTGCATACTCAAAATACAAACTACAAGATGGTAGACTGAAAAATATTTTCGAAATATTTAAAAAAATAAAATGCAAACAATGTGTAATGTACAAATAAACAAAGTAGTAAACAAGAAACCTGCCTAGAGGAAGGAAATTGGGTGCTCCTAAAGATTCTGTTCAATTTCCAAAAAATATTTCTGTTTAGCATACCTATATTCACAGCATGTTCTCGAATGCCAAGTCAGATTCAGTAACAAGAGTATATAAAGAAACATCATTTGGACACACAAAACATGAAGATTAAGATAATTTTTTTTAACCAATGTTGTATCAGTTGCATTTATAATTTTTCTTATAGCATGTGAACAAATAAAACAGAAACCCAGAATGTATACATTGCTAATTTTTTAAGTAATGTTATGTACATTTTATTGCCAGTATATGCACAATGGTAAGCATAGAACTATAAATACACAATGTAATTAAACAGTAGAAAACAACAAGGATGTTACACGTAACAAAGGAAAGAAAAAGGAGATACTATTTTCTTGATGTAGCTGCTAAAAAGGGCTAGTGACGAGTTATAAGTCTTGGTTTTAAGTCTTTACATATATTTCTACAACTTTTCTTCCAAATAAATCTCTGCAATGGCATTGCTTCTTTAACAACCACACCTTAGCTCTTTCTATTGCATTCACTTCAAGCTAAAGTGAAAACAACCTTTCTCGTCACTACGAGCATCTGACAATTTTTATTCAGTTTTGCTTTTCAGGGTTCCTAGCAAGTAAAGTGTATAAGTAGTTTCTTATGGTATTTGGCTGCAATGTTGAAGAATAGAGTTTTGAATACACATTAAGTGGTAATTTGGGGAAAAGAAAAAAAAAAGACGATTTTCTTTAGATAGTTCTTTCACCGGGTGCTATATGCAGCAGCTCAGTCAAAAATTAGTCACCCTGAAGAGGTAGAGAGAATTTTAGCCTAGCACAGATCATCATCCTTGGCACCGCTATTTTTCTCTCTTATCAGGATACACTTCCTACAACTAGACAACACCACAGTCAAAGGGAAAAAAAGGCAGGGGAAAAAAAAAGTTCCACCATTCCTGGGATGCACACTGCTTCATCCCAGTTCTCAGTTAATTAGCTTGCTGCTTATATCTGAGACCAAAAAAAAAAAAAAAAAGGAAAAAGAAAAAGACAACATTTAGGGACACATTTACTTGATCTTTGTACTCTTTCCATCAAGTTCATAAATACAAAGAACCATTATTCACAATAAACTAACTCTTTTTCAAAAATGGAAAAACAAACCCTGGAAACATTTCCACACCTTAATCCAGATGGGTCTTGAGGATGCTATTCAAGAAAACCATGCAAATAATTTGGTGCAGCTTTTCCAACTCATCCAAAATATATATATTTTCTTTTAAATTAAAAGGTGGCAAGATCCATAGCATTTGTGACTATTCCCCCTCCCCCCCATTTAAGTTCAATGCAGAAAATCTTGGTGCTTTTAGGAAGGTAACGAATAAATAGTTTTCTGCACTGTTGTCATAAAATCCCATGTGAGTTACAATACAAGACTACTTGTTCCAGCAATTAGGTTGAGAGGAAACATTCTAGTGATAAAGATAAATACATACTGAGCATGCTTGGGCAGAGCACTCCATTCGGAAGCATCCTGCTTGAAGAACGAAAGGTGACAAGGATGGTTCACGTCCATCAAGTGACCATTAACTCTGCTGTTAAAAAGCAGACTGCCACACTATCACCAGGTCGGCAATGCTACCCTGAAAGGGCTGTCTTCCACATTAAGAGGTACTGGTTGTACCAGCCCTCTACTGCGCACACCAAATTCTTATTTATGCAACAAACATACAACCAATGAACAATATCACTTTTACAGAACTGGATCAATCCAGCTTTTTTTTTTTTTTAATAGGCGTCTTTCTCAATCTCCAGAATATCCCAAACAAGTTGTAAATAAGATGATGGACCACCAACACAGTGAACGAGTCTCACTGCAGTTCAGACTAGTTCAGCCTTGTTTCACATCACTTCTTGTTTCTAGCGAAGGACATGATACTCAAACAAAATAGCAATAAAAAAAGTAATGTTACCTGCAGCTGAAGAAAAGCAACAGAATTTATATTGTAACTTCTGAAGCTTAAAGCATACCTTTTTAATTAGCATTAAAAAAAATCTTTTTTTTTAATACAATAACACTGGCAAAAGTTAATGGGAAGACACAGAGGATTGCGAACAGGATAACTGATAGATTAGATGATTTTAAAATTTTATTCTGCTTTGATCAACCGATGTTAATACTGTTTTTCCTTGGATTTGGAATAATTCTATTGCAACAGTCACATGCAGGCTGAAGACAGCCGTCGGTTAAAGAAAAAAAAAAACAACAAAAAAAACACAAAAGAAAGGGAAAAAAACAAGAAAAAAGTTCCCAAAGTTGTATGTAAGAATTTTCCTTTCACTGAAGAGGGCCTTGCCCTTGCTTTAGGAGACCTGGTTAACTCTTGCCAGCTTCATTAGCTTTGTCCAGACATATCTGCTGTTGTATCTCCTGGTCCAGAGCCTGTTTGTGCACGTTTGATGTAAAGGTTCAATAATTTCATCTGCAAATTTAAGCCAGAAATTCACTGTTTAGTATTTGCAAACTGTACAGACTACAGGAATGGTACAACAAAGGAGACATTAAATCTTTTTTTTTTCCCCAAAAAAGCAAAATTATCTTTACAGGGTTTATTCAAAGGTCCTTACAACCCCTATCATTCCGTGATTCTGTGACAATCTTGCCAACGAAAACATCACATGCAGTAAAATTTGTCACAAGGAAACTGCTCAAGCTTCTTTAAGGATGTAAAGAAGAGAATGATCTAAGATAGCTTGACAGATGGAGTATTTTCCTCAAATTACAATGCTGTTCTAAATAAGGTAGGCTTTGAGGTTTTTTTCTTTAAGTTAATGTTGAGGTTTTAAGCCTCTATACCCAAGAGTTGCTGATGCTGGTACTTACTAAAGCTTCCAATATTGTCTAGAATCACATTCAACACAATCACTGCCAGAGAGTATTTTTAAGATATAACTGTCTTATTCAAAAGTATACAATTAATTGTCCTGTTTTATTCCCAAGGACAAAGACATTCACAATTAACATACAGCTGTCTGTGTGCAAAAAACCTGTATGTAAAAGATGTCAATAAAATCATAAATATCCTGAACCAAAAAGGACCACAGACTGATTACTATTATTATTATTTCAAATCAGAGGTACTGAAAGGACTGATGAAAGTAAAATAACAAGGAGGGAGAATAAATAAAACTGCCGTATGTAGCATCTACATACTACATTTATTGCTTTCTAATCAGAACTTGCATGAAAAACAAGGCAAGAAATAATGCTAGGAAAAGCCATGCTGAGTATATATATCTCCACTACGGGGGATGCAATCATTAACTAAATCCTTTAAACAGCAGTAAGAAATATAATTTAGTATTTATCATAATGCTAAAATTCATACACTAGCATAAATAAATATTTATGGATTTTCAGCTTTGAACATTTTATGATGAAGTTACAGTAATCCTCAGAGGTTTTCAGTAGCCCTGACATTCTCATTCAAGTATATACTTTTATGAAACTTTCTGGCAATTGTAACCAAAATATAAATGCATACATGCAATTATGAACCAAGATTTCTTTAAATGCTGTCTTTTACTTACTTTACTGCCAGTGAGTTGACTGAGATGTGGTTTTAGTTCATCACCAATTACTGCATGAATGGCTACAAGGCAGAAAACACATGCCTTACGAACACTGCTCTCTGAATTATCATAACCCTAGAAAGCAATAAAATTAACATTAATACCTTGTCGGTTAATGATTAAAAGTCTCAGAAAGCTATTTACTTATTTACTATAATACATTGAAGTCTACGGTAAATGAAAGCTAGTGTAGCCCAACGAAGCATTCCAACAAAAATCCAAACATGCAAACACAGAGCACGCGCTTAAAAAGCACGCTGCTTATTTATCACCATCCATAATCGTTTTCCAGACTGAAATTAAAACCCACACAATCCTGTTCATAAGTCAGACCAAAACCAGACTTGCTGTCATGCAAGAGGGGAGTACATAAGCAAAATTGTTCTAGATTATACAGGTATTTACTTAAAGCCGAAGACCACGCAATTTAGAGCTTCTTTACTCTGAAAGCAGTATTCTCTTAACAGTCAAAGTTTCTTTTGTTAACTCTCATCTTGTTCCTTAATGATTTTTGTTTCTTTTGCCACTTTGCTAGTAGCCCATGCCTGGCTGTCTCTCAGAGGGCCCCTTTTCTGCCTCTACCTTCCTGCACAGATGTATGACTGGATCACACCCACTGAAGACAGAAATCTGCAGAATGCAACTCTCCAACTCTGAGAAGTCTTTATCCATCACATGCAAATTAACATATCTTGTCTCTTGATGAGAGATAATTTATTTTTAAAGACAGAGAAACCCCTGATATCCTTCTTATTTTATTAAACTTTACCCAATCAACTGCTTCTTTCCTCTTGCCTCTCCCAAACCCCAAGTGATAAAACTCTACCGTTATACGTAAATACAACATGGACAAATTCAGACTAAATGATTACAATTTGGAAAAGGATATAAACAATAAACCACACCACCACCACCCCCCTTATAAGTATCTACAAAGTTGAACTATAACCAGTCCTTCATATCCTACCAAGATTTCCTTTGAATCTTAACCACAGTTACAATTTAGCTACCTACCAAAGAGTTTGCTTCCACTATCTGAGTTATTTTGGGTCAAAGCTGCCATCAGCTATCAGACAAATAAAATCCTTCATAGGAGCCAAGTCATACTATTTTTAAAAAGTTTTGCCATTCTTCTATATACAGTTTCTTTTTCTTTTTTTCTTTCTTCTCTCCTTACCTGTATTAGACCTGGCACAATCTCTGGTAAAAGCTGAGTAAGGGTTTCTTTAGATACTCTTTCTATGACTTTTGTCTGCATTTTGATTGCAGCCAGATTAATGGGGTAATCTGCAGTTTGGATAATTGGACAAAGAACTTTGATGCACTGGTCTGGGCTAATGGAAGTGGCCAGCATGGAAGCAGCTTCTTCAGCAGATCTCACCACCTGTTGAAAGAGTAAGTGAAAAATAAGTAAAGGACATGGAAAAATAATTTACAAGAGACTGTTATTATGGTCTGTTATCTGGCAGTAATGGCCTTGAGCATAAAAATTTCCTACCAAGAGCTCTACAACATCATAGAAATATGTGAATAAAGAGCCCTTCAAAAATCTACTGTATACAAGATTTCAACTGTTGGACACACTTTCCTAAAAACAAGACTCTTCCCAATATTCTGTGGCTAATCCTCGCGCTTGGCAATATGCATATCAGTTTTTCAAACCTGCTTGTTGAATTGGATCTGAAATTTCTATATTCTGCAATACCCTCCAGCTACATATTGAAATATTTCCACATTTGTAAATCTTATTTCTTGTGTTGACATTTGTTATTGCTTGTTAGGCCAGTGATCACTGACAAGACATGTTTTAGCATTCATCTCAAAAACATGTTTAATTACATGCCTAGGCTGCTGCTTCTGGGAATCCATCTAGCTGTTTTTCCTCCCCTCTAAGTTTGAAAGAAACTATGATGTGAGAGTACTTTAAGCCTGAAGAACATGCACAACACGAGTAATTAGGTAGGATGTCAACAGGTACAGAAGTTCAGGATACAACACGGGCACAACAGAGAAAATTCATATCCGATCTCCACATTAGTGCAGATGTGGCATACTGACTATTCTGAAGCACGCTTAAGAAGCACGCTGCTTATTTATCACCATCCATAATCGTTTTCCAGACTGAAATTAAAACCCACACAATCCTGTTCATAAGTCAGACCAAAACCAGACTTGCT
>VXBO01013143.1:98361-111938 GCA_013400135.1 Rhinoptilus africanus
TCTACGGTACCCAGAAGTTAAGCTGCAAACAACTTTACTCTTCACAAATCCTGAAAGAACCTTTGGCATCACATCATGCAAATATATTTTTGAAATTATTTTTTTTTACAATCTTTTTTTTTAAGTCAAAAGCAAGTATTAGTGTCCTTTTGGTTCTCAGTAATTTCAAAAACATGGCCCTTGTACAGAACAAGGGCCTGTTAACACAGAACTCAGTCTCAACACAACGAGCGTTACTGTATTTTAGAAATATATTTTTAAATGCTTTGACACACATGATGTTTTGATATTCTAAATTCCACCAGGGGCTATTAACAGATAAGCTTTGAATCCCAGTGAAAAACGTTTCATTTAATTTATCGTGTAAGAACTGATAAATAAGAAGACTCGAGGAGGTAAGTATTACTGATGCCCTTTTCACCATCAGGGCATTCAGACTTCATGACATTTTTGTATTTCCAGAGTTCTGTGTTTTTCAAGACTAACTGTAATTTGTGCCCTTCCTACAACCCATACAAATTTCAAAGATAACAAAAGTAAACCACGTGCTTTGTTAACATTCTTGACTGGATTAATTTGAATTTACCTCTTTATCTCCAAGTGTTTCAAGCAGCAAAAGCAGTATTGTTTTGAAGTGCTCATCCCAAACACCAAAAGACTCTTCTTGAGTTAACTTCATGAGCTCGTACAGGGCAGCCTTTCTTTCCTCAACTCTCTCATTATGGTTTGATAACTCTTTCAGTAACTCTGCAACCAGATCAGAATGGTCCATAGGAGGCTCTGCCAAAAAGGAACACAGAAACACAGTTCTCAGATCATTGCAAATAAATATTAGTGCCTGCTGTACAACCGAAACATATTTTTGAGAATGGCTAGCTGACTTTCTATCATGCTTTTATGTTTTTTTCCCAAATTGATCTGCAAAAATCGCAATTTGGCTACTACATTTTCAGTGCAGCCAACACTGCTGAACAAGCTCACAATCACCAAAAAAACCCTCTACAATGACACTGCAAAAAACGCCCCTGTAAGCTTGTTTACTGCAAGAATTTTTATACTCGCAACACCCAAGTGATAAGTGCTCTGCATCCTTTTAAATCCGATCTATAGGCAAAATGCTATGTTTTCTGTATGACCCTCCTACCCAAAATGTTAAATTTGTCTTTTCTCTGTTAGTATTACAGAATTGCTTAGATTTTTCTAAGCCATGGTTCCACAGCAATAGCTAGGTTGCTAACACAAAAAAGGGAAAAAAAATGCGCAAGGATGGTGCTTGGTACAAAACAGACGAAATAGAAGCAGACCATGGCCGTTAGTCCCACAGAGATTCCTGACAGCAACCATCACGCAATGGCTCTGGATTTTAACTTTGATTAGAGGACTCCATGATGATGGAAAAATGCGTTAGTAACACGACCCAAATTTGTAAGTACCAGTCTGTAAACAGAGATCTGCAAACAGTCAAAAAACTTACAAATGGTCTTAATGAAAATTAACTATCAAGTTGTTACCTTTATTCCATCATCAAGACCCATTTAGCCTTTAAGAAAGAAAAGCATATAGCCTTCATCTTTGCACTGAGACTTTTGGATAAATTACAGAAACACACTTTTTTTTTCTGGAAGAAGGTTTAAAGTATTGGCATAAAATGCAAATGTTCCTGTATTGCATCTTTCCTTAAATTATTCCGTTTATTAACACATGAAATACATTCTCCATAACAAATTTATTAGGTCATATAGTGNTAAAACCCACACAATCCTGTTCATAAGTCAGACCAAAACCAGACTTGCTGTCATGCAACAACACTGGTCAGTATTAATCAAACATTCTGATATATATATGACATTAAGATGTCAGACAAGGAAAAAATCTCCCTTCAATTACTTCCTGAAGAGCTATAATGACACTAAGTCCTCTTGAACAGCACCCACGGCAATTGTTATTAGGGCTGATACTAAGCATTTGAGAGCTTATGAAACTGCAGTGCTTTTTTTTTCTTGCACACTCATTTCAACTAGTAACAATTGAATGCTTGATTATTGAACAAATTACTTCCTTAGTAAGATCTGACTATCAAACATTTTCTGGACAGCTCTTTCATTTTATAGTCATCTGCCAAAACCTCAAACAAATAGTGTAACCGATTACTAACCTCCTTATGAGGATCCTTATGCGCTTCCAGTGTCTTCATGATTGTGAGCTCTGCGTAATTCTTAAACCTTGCCGGCTGGTTTCTTAGAATTTCTCTTAGAACTTTTAATGCCAAAGCTCTAATTGCATGCTAAAGATTTAATAGTGAAATAAAAAAGTTATGTATCTTTAAACAAACATTTGTTCAGCAGCAGGAAGTGTCTTTCATAGTGGAAAAATAACAGAATATGTTCTACACAAATATACAGTATGAACCTAGTGTTAACAAATAAATCTAGAAAAAAAATCTTCAGTTTCTCACTCTTCTTGATCTTTCCTTCTGCAGATAAATCAGGTGGCATATCATAAACACGTTGCTAATGTGAGTTATCTGTTNAGAATGGTCCATAGGAGGCTCTGCCAAAAAGGAACACAGAAACACAGTTCTCAGATCATTGCAAATAAATATTAGTGCCTGCTGTACAACCGAAACATATTTTTGAGAATGGCTAGCTGACTTTCTATCATGCTTTTATGTTTTTTTCCCAAATTGATCTGCAAAAATCGCAATTTGGCTACTACATTTTCAGTGCAGCCAACACTGCTGAACAAGCTCACAATCACCAAAAAAACCCTCTACAATGACACTGCAAAAAACGCCCCTGTAAGCTTGTTTACTGCAAGAATTTTTATACTCGCAACACCCAAGTGATAAGTGCTCTGCATCCTTTTAAATCCGACCTATAGGCAAAATGCTACGTTTTCTGTATGACCCTCCTACCCAAAATGTTAAATTTGTCTTTTCTCTGTTAGTATTACAGAATTGCTTAGATTTTTCTAAGCCATGGTTCCACAGCAATAGCTAGGTTGCTAACACAAAAAAGGGAAAAAAAATGCGCAAGGATGGTGCTTGGTACAAAACAGACGAAATAGAAGCAGACCATGGCCGTTAGTCCCACAGAGATTCCTGACAGCAACCATCACGCAATGGCTCTGGATTTTAACTTTGATTAGAGGACTCCATGATGATGGAAAAATGCGTTAGTAACACGACCCAAATTTGTAAGTACCAGACTGTAAACAGAGATCTGCAAACAGTCAAAAAACTTACAAATGGTCTTAATGAAAATTAACTATCAAGTTGTTACCTTTATTCCATCATCAAGACCCATTTAGCCTTTAAGAAAAGCATATAGCCTTCATCTTTGCACTGAGACTTTTGGATAAATTAACAGAAACACACTTTTTTTTTCTGGAAGAAGGTTTAAAGTATTGGCATAAAATGCAAATGTTCCTGTATTGCATCTTTCCTTAAATTATTCCGTTTATTAACACATGAAATACATTCTCCATAACAAATTTATTAGGTCATATAGTGAGGAACCACAGTCCTTGAACATCTTATATTACTGTATTCAATACCATAACTTATAAATGCTGTACAAAGCACAGTACAAAGAAACAAGTAAAAGCTGAATATCACTTATCAAGTATCTTAAAATCACACACCTTAAAAAATCCCCAACATGCTTTTAGAAACTACCCAACGTTCCTATTTGCATTGTTTTGCATGAATAATCAGGAGCATAAGCCCCTGAAAACAGAAACTTTTTTCTGCAAGCACTTCTACTGCCTCTGTATTAATGCATGCTTTGCAGACTCTCTAAATGGATCGTTAATATTTGCCTAAAGGACAGACCGGAATTGCATTAGGTGAGTTATTAATTAGTACAGATGAGCAGAACGGACAATCACTTTTACAGAGGCAAGATCATTACTTTCGTTACCAAAACTATTACACTTGTCCTACCAAACTGTGAGGATTACAGCTATAGTAAACCCTATTTTGGGGAATGCATACTGATGCATAATTAGCAAAACTACCCATGTCTGCCTGAATAAAGTTATTTTCACTGTGGAAGTATCAGAATGAAAGATGTGGCAACTTGAGCATATGGAGGGAAGGGAGAAGGTAGCAGCTATGTCCATGCGGGAATAAAGGGAGGAAAGAAGCTCCAATAGTGGAGGAAATAGATGGAATTCCTGAAAAACATGAAAACAACCAAGAGGGATGTGCCCTCACAGCCTCTTTCTTCCATTCCTCTGTATGACTTAGCACCCACAGTTTCATTTCCAAACATTCTCCAGGTAAGAATGGAGAAGTGCAGAAGCAGTCATATTCAAACTCTGTCTTGAAATTTCTTTTTCAGAAAGAAAACAAAACACAAACGAGGAGCAGATGCAACTCCTTCATTTGAATTAATTAAAATATGCATTAGAGATATAAATATTTGATGAAGAACAGCTCTTCTCAAACCAATCAAATAATATCCTTTTGACAAGATAAACAGCTTAGGGGTTAAAAGAGAAAATGCAGGTATATCCTGAATCTATTGAAGATTTTCCTACTGTCATCCACAGCACCTTACTACAGAAGCTATGCAAATACAGTTGTTGACCAAAAAAGCCAACAAAGTGGGTGGAAAACTTGATGAATCACTTGCAGGGTGATTGGACTGTAAATCGTTTTCTGTTAATCTAGGAGGATACGAGTCATGTCCCTGCTAAGGTCTAGAGCCTAGTTCTGCTTGATGCTTTTGATACCAAAGGAATATGGAAGCCACTCATAAAATCTACGTATTTCTGAAAGTTATCACGATAAATCAGAGGAATGGTCTGAAAGAAAAAAGTTGGTAAATACAAAGCAAGACACAAAAGCAGAAATCTTAAGCCCATACACAAAGCATCAAGTAAAAAGGAAAATGTTTGGAAAGCACAATCCATGGAAACAAGCTGAAATAAATAATCTTCTTCTAAGAGGAACACTGCTTTTCAACCAGAGACTGCAGACTTTCAAGGAGTCTGGAATGACTTAGAAAGCCAGGTTTCCCTATGCTTTGGATAAGAGCATCTCCCTTGGAAAAAAAAAGCGTGCTAGTTGTTGGAAGATTTAGGGTGTTACTCTGAAAACCTTTTTAATGTAAGAGGCAAAACACTCAAATGGCCATGTGGGGTACACTGTGGCACCTCCTCTATTGGAAACTTTCAACTGTTCGACAAACCGTCTGAGAATACACCTTCAAGCCTCAGTGCTGTTGATGTGACCGTAACAGTAGATAAGGTTTTCCCATCCAGATTTGTATTTCCGTATCCTTCTCCCAGTAGCACATGAGAGGATAGCTGGGACTCCGGTAAAAACAGGACTTCGTCAGTAACAGACAGCAATTCTGAAGGGTTTCCGAGAATTAAAATCTAACGTTCAACAAGTGCTTCAGGTTTATGGGAAAAGCATGAAACTCCTAATTGAGTATTTTGCGGATATATCTTTTTTTTTTTCAAATACTTTTTCAAAGCTATCTTGTTGAAATTCTAAAAGTAACACAGAAATGATGATGCATGTGGTATAAGTAAGGGTGACCACAGGAGTAAATGCAAGTACTTTGTTAAGATGCATTAAAGAGCAGACCTAAATAATATGTGGCAATACTCCTCCAGCCAGGACAAACTAATACTAGATGGGAATGCTTCACTCCAGCCAGTCGTGAAATTTTACAAAACCAGAACATGCTGGTGCAGCACAGATTGCATTTGCAATATCCAGAAATATGTTGTCAGAAGGTACAAAGAGGCTTAACCCACTTAATGACAGGATCCCTGTAATAAAGAATCTTGATCATAAACTGGCTCTGTGTGTGGATGACAAAGGTATTTAGTTACTGATATTTACATGACACGATTTGTAAAAATTTCCTTTCCCTTCAATCTTTTTCAGAAGATAACTGTCCATATGCCACTAAGCAGAAGAGAAAACAAAGAGAAATGAACCTTACTTGGATTTGATTTTAGTTTAATGTAAACTTAAAGCCAATTTATAGAATTGATTAATAAACACTATATTAGAAAATAGCTTTGTTTTTCAACAGTTTCTATAACACATCTTTGCTGGATGACAGAAGCAAAACAGTAAGAAGGGGGAAAATTTATTAAGAAATTTGTTTACTTAAAACCTGATGTTAATCTACAACTGAATATGAAATACCAACACCAATGAATACCACATTATGAAAACCACCTACTACTACTGAAAATAATGATAGTAGTGATACTTTGGAACCTTCCCAACATTTAGATATAAAAAAATTACCCAAAGATATACTGAGAAATTTAAAAAAGAAGCTCTAGAAGCCTACAAGCCTACAAAACAACAGCCCAAGTTCCTAGATTTACATGGACTACACATGCTGGAACATGTCCAGAGGAGGGCCACGAGGATCATCAGAGGGCTGGAGCACCTCTCCTATGAAGACAGACTGAGAGAGTTGGGGTGTTCAGTCAGGAGAAAAGAAGGCTCCGAGCAGACCTCATTATGGCCTACCAGTATCTCAAGGGGGCCTACAAGAAGCTGAGGAGGGACTTTTTAGGATGTCACATAATGGTAGGACTAGGGGGAATGGATTAAAACTAGAGATGGGTCATTTCAGAATGGATGTTAGGAAGAAGTTCTTCACCATGAGGGTGATGAGACACGGGAACAGGTTGCCCAGAGAAGCTGTGGATGCCCCATCCCTGGAAGTGTTCAAGGCCAGGCTGGATGGGGCTCTGAGCAATCTGATCTAGTGGGAGGTGTCCCTGCCCATGGCATGGGGGTTGGAACTAGTTGATCTTTAAGGTCCTCTCCAACCTTGACAATTCTACGATCCCATGATTCCTGGTAAAAAGCTGGTTTTGTTTTGTTTGGGTTTTTTTTTTTGGTTAAAGAATGTTTAGTCAACAGAAAACACCTATGTCATGTTTCAAATACAAATATATTACTAACAAATGCTTAACCTTTCATCTAATTCACAGACTGGTTTGATCCGGTTTTACTTCCTTGCTGTAAATCTCCCTCCCCCTCTCTGAAATGTCAATCATAAAGCAATCTGATAAGTAAATTTATATTGACAATACAGGACGTGTTACCAGAAGTATACAATATAGTTCAGCATTTATCTCATTTTTACCCTTAATCTCTACAAATACCAAGTAATCCAACAATGTCACTCAAAAGGATTACTAACAAATAAACTAATTTGAAATATAGTATTCGTATAAACCTCTCAAAGAAGCGGCACTAGCGATACATATATTGCTAATAATAAATTCAGAAACTGAACTAAAAGATGGAAAATCTCACCATCTTTCCTCAGGCACAGAATGCATTCTGAAGCTTACCATCAGGAAATTGCTCTGCATCATCATCAAACATGGCTTCTTTCAAAGCAGATTTATTAAATGAACTGATACCATCAGAATAATTGTATGGGTTATAATCTCGTGAACGTGGTGAAGAGTGAGGAGGCATCGTGTTGAGTAATGATGTTTTGTTATCAAGAGCTGTTCGGCCTGTATCGCTCACACCACTTCCTGCTCGTAGGTCTACTATTCCAGAGGCACTGCAAATCTGCAGGAAAAGAAATATCATACGAGCATATGGAACACACGCTTTTCAATTAACTACATCACTAATTCATTTATGTAGCAAAATCTTACAAATTTCACAAAGTTTACAAATTTCAAAAATTTCGAACTAGCTTTCAAATAACAAGTCTTAGAAACAGTTCCGTAAATGTTGCTTTCCTACAAAAAAAAGTGTAGATAGTCCAAAAAAATTAACTAGAAACAAAGTTTGTTAACTACCTCAAAGTTTGATGCTAAGTAATTAAAAACATGTTTAAGCATACACTTATTTGGCAAGCTCAACAAATCTGAAAGCAGAAGTTCCATAGAAACAGAAGTTTAAACCACAGCATGTAGCACTGAAAATTTCAGGAGTTGTAACATAAACCTCCTGAAAAAGGTGCTTTATCATCTGTAATCAGTCATTGGCTTGGTTTGCTGATACCAAGATGCACTGAGTTTAAATACTCACCGAATCGCCATCATCTTTTTTGGAATCTCGTTTTACAGGCTCATTCATATCTTCCTGACTACGAAAACTGAAGTTCTGAATGGCTTCAGTGACTCCACGAAGAGAGCTATAAATATCTTCAGAATTCATATTTTCAGTGTCATAGTCAAATGCACTGTGGGCCAGAGAGAAGACGCAGGAATTAAGATGGATTTAGTCTGTGACCTCCATATTTTTAAATAACATTACCATGGAACTACAGAGACTCAAGAAATATTAATAAATTATTATTTTTCTTGAAACACATTAAGGAAGAACGCTGGCTCTCCACATAACACAACTGTACTATGGTACATCTCAGTAAATGTACTGCCACTGACGGAGAAAGCACTGGGAGTAGCTTTAGTACTGCAAAATTAAAGCCCAGGACATTTATGAACTACTACTTTATTAGTCTTCCCAATATTAGCTCTGGTTTGATGACATTTGCTAGAGATGAACGCTTTCCTTCCTCCTCTTGCTAACTCATTTGCACTCCAAGGTGGGCAGCCCTTGCCCACCTCAGGAAAGCCCTGGAACTTGTCAGACCTTTCAGGGAGGCAGAGGAGTTCACCGTACTGTCATTCTGTGGAGGCAAGGGGGTTATTTTTCAGCATCTGTCATCTTGTGCAAAATTCACTCCATGCTTTCACTGCTGGGGTTACCCTTTTTGGCTAACATGTAATGAAGCCTGAGACGTGGAGCTGTAGCAACATCAATCTACATTACCTTGGTGACAAAGTGTTCTGTGATGTATTGGTTGGGGAAGTGAGAGGACTCGACCAACTTGCTGGAGAGCGTGGAGTAGGTCTTGTTAAAGGACTTCCCATTGATCCCTAGAGGAGGAGAAGTGAGAAGAGATACTCCAGTAGGACTTCAGCTGCTTTTTTAACTTATTACTGCATTTATTTTCTAGTGCCCAGAAACATTTAAAGAGCTTCTATTTAATTTCTTGGATTGGCTAACCAATTACCAGTTACTTCAATCAGGTATAACTTTGAAATGAGTAAAGTAAAAGATAAACTACTCTTAAAAAGCACATTCAAACTTATTAAGTCACTTGGAAGCAATAGAGACTTAGAAAGTTTTCGTTCTTTGGAAGAAAAAGACAAGGCATTCCATAAAGAGGGATATCTGGTACCAAGACAGACTTCTACGTAGGATTTGGGTTGCCTCCCCTCCTCTACCAACCCTCCTTGCTCTCACAAATAACTCTATTGAAATGGACTTATGTTCAAGACACCAGTAACTTCAGAAAGAATAAGAGAGGTGTAGATACCTGACCACTGTTGCCTGTATTCCGGAGATGATTATGGAGAAGTTTTGTGGCTCCATCCTGAAATGTTTTTGGTAAAGCACCCAATAGCATTGTAAACTCTGGAGTGTTGAGTTCAAAAAGGGAAATCAGCACTGACTGTGCAGCCTAGAAGAAAATATAGAGTGAAGACATTCATTTGAGTTTCTAAAGTAATTTTATAAACTTGAGGTGCTATAATGAGTGGTAATCACAAAACATGACTTAAGTCTTAAGAATGCACAAAGATAGTAATAAACGTGAACAAAAGCAATTCATATTTTCTGGTGAACTGCAAGTTTAGATATTGACAAATCCAGGCACACAACAAGCAGCTTATACTTTGCACAATCATTCTAACACGCAGTCTTTCAGAAACGTGCTCCTCAACACTCCTCAACCCCAGATCCCTGTCTACTAAAGAAAGTACTGCAGGAATTCTCAAAACAGCTTTTAAAGGATTTAGCAAATCGAACAAATTTCAAGAAAGAAATGGAACACACCAGGCAGGAACAAGCCTACAGTTCCTTCTCCTGAGTTCTGCAGGTGGTAATCACAGATGATGGATAATTAACACTAGCTTGAAGAGTTATTGCTTTAAAAATTAAAAAAACCTAACAACCCAAACAATAACAAAAAAGTCACAAACCAGAAGCCAGATACCCTAATGTGGAATGAGAGTCCTGATTTTGAGTTGTGATCACAGCACTTCATATTCTTTATAACTTATCCTACAGCCAAACTAGTTGGTGAACATTCCCCCTCCTGCCCTGCTTATCTTACCTTTTTAAGAGATAGGTAAACATGGTGAGGAGTAATTTAGCTGACTACGTATTCTAAAGATGAGAACTGTTAAGAACAATTTTCATCTTTAGAATATGTAGTCAGATAAATTACTGGAGTTTATAGCCTACTGGATGTCACCTCCAACACCCTCAATTTTACCAGTTCATCTTTAACATCATCCTACAGCATGTTTTGCTAATACATTATTTACCTGAATCAAAAATCAGAGCTCTTTACTGACAAATCAAGACAGTAAGTTACAGGATGGTTGAGTTCCCTCTAGTAAAGGAACACTGACTGCATGACTTGGTAATGTTCGTACAGTTTGATGAATATTCACTGGATAGTCTAACAAACCTGTCAACACAGAAACTAAGCTAACACACGCAATGAAGGGCTAGAGATTAAGGTCTCTGGAATTGTTTACTAGTTTCTTCATAGTATGAAACTTTGATTCTGAGATTAACCAACTACGTCTAGTTTATACAGCTCACCATCAAGGTCTGCCATGCACTGGAGAGAACCAGTGCCTCACGTTAGACAGAATGATAGGCAGCTTGCTTAAGCAGCAATACACTTCAAGCAAGTAGTTTAGAAAATTCTTTTAGACATTTATTTCCCTCCTTTTGCTTCCAGAGCAATGAACTGTAGCGTTTTTTAATTAAAAGTGGAAAGCCAAGGTATGAGCACACATACCAGCACACGTCTTAGTATCAAGTTTAATGACAAAAAATATTAACATGTTAGATTGCCACAAATTATCTTTGCACACTCGTGACTGGCTGTTTT
Source organism: Rhinoptilus africanus (assembly GCA_013400135.1). Classification (NCBI taxonomy): domain Eukaryota; kingdom Metazoa; phylum Chordata; class Aves; order Charadriiformes; family Glareolidae; genus Rhinoptilus; species Rhinoptilus africanus. The sequence continues at coordinate 109,290 of VXBO01013143.1, forward strand.
CTTTAACTTTTATTCCCTTTTCCCTCTGATAGCCTTCCCTTCAAGTGAACACCCTGAATGCCCTCTACAACCTCTCTTTAATGTTTCTCTTTCCCTTGTTATTTCTTAAGGTCAGTCTTGTAACAGAAATTGATACAAAGCAAAACCAAGACAAATCCTGAACAAGGGCTTGGGAATAACCACTTTCCTGTTTCTCTCCTGTTATCCATGTCTCCACTCCATAACACTATGTCTATTTAAACTGCCAAAAAAATAACACAATAGACAGTCCAGGGTCCTACCAGGATAGAAACAGATACCATCAAGTCTGCCTACAATGAAGCTCAACCTAAAGCATCAAAATTGATACTGACAGAAGGTTTTCAACTATGCAATTATCTATTATCTCTCTCTCTTCCTCCACAAAAAAAAAAGCATTTTAGAGTAGTTGGGGGTTTTTCTTTTCCTCAGCATAAGCTCTCTCTCTCGAGATTTAAGTCCAGGCGTACAGATAACATCTTTAGAAGTCTGCCATAAGGATTAGAAATACTTTGGATTGTTCTTAGAAGAGCTCCAAGAACAATCTGATTCTTTTCAGAAGAACTCTAATCTCAGAAGAAATCCATGTTCTGACACATAAATTTTTAGCTTCCAGAAAGAAGTCCCATGTCACTGCACTGTACTGAGTGCCCAACTTAAGATTAATGAAAAACAAACCCAAACCCATCAAGTCCACAGAAATACACTTGAAAAAAACTTTTAAAGAAATCATGCTAAGTGCTATAAGCTTATTAAAATAAATAAAATGAAAAAGCCTGTGATAGCATGCTGTGAAGCCTTTTAAGAGAACAAAACATTTTATACCATCAGAATAACTTTTTGACTACGTATTGGTGAAATTTATTTTCAAGAGTTATTGAAGGGTTTTGGCAGTTAGTTGCCTCTAACAACTGTGTTATGGAACAGAAAAATAAAATGAGAAAAATTCATATAATTAAGGTGTTCCAGATGATAAAACTCACTGGCAATTCTTTCCACGATTCAGTTACTTATTGACATAAAACGCTTATTAGAGATATGAACCATCAGATAAGACAGCTTGCCACGTGTCTTAGTACTAAAACTTTACTGATTTTTAAGATAGTGCTGCTTCAGTTCCCCTCCTGTTTAATGGTCTTAAATATGTCACTAGAATGGTATGAAAGAAGAAAAGTTCATAGGATATAATCTAGTACTGCCTCCTTATACTCACAAAGTTACTTAAGTGAAAGAGAGAAACATTATCTCCATTATAAACGCTCCTATGGTTTTTTTATTAGATATTACAAACATGCCAGATATCAACAAGTTGTGGAAGTTGTTTTTATTTTTGTTTTCGTCACATTACACAGTTTGTGGGACAGCTCCCACTATTTCTCTCCATTGTCTCCCACTAAACATTGCTCCTAAAGAAAGGAAGTTTTGGTACTGTTTCCAGAAATGATGAAGCTGCCAAAACTCAAACTTAATTGAAAATAGCAAAGGAACAAATAAATTGTTCCAACTCTTCAAACTGAAGAGATAAAGAGAGAAAGAGGGACATTAGAGCTAGCTCTCTGTGTCAAAGATGATTACACTTATGAGCCATAAAGCAAATCTTTATTTAGCATTCAAAACATGTTAGCATGCTGATAATGGCAGCTAGGACAGAATGGCTGGTGACAATCAGAACAGCAACTCTATTCCATCAAACTGCAAACAAAACTAAAAGATTTTTGCTTTGTATAATTGGAAGAAACCCCTTTCCAAAGGCTGCATTAGTACATTTCTCATGGTTATTCTCTACCCCTGGTATATCTGTGTAGCTCACAGATACTCATTTTCACTTCATAATAGTTACGTGGAAAAGGGAGTTTTGCACTGGAACTGCAGCATTACAAGAAGAAATATTTCATACTATCTTATTAAAGCACAAACTTTCTGTTGTCCAAGGGTCAACAGTTATTTACCTATCTTTTGTTAATCACAAATGACCTTAGAAAAATCCAACGGAGATTGAACTGAATTTGCTACCAACCTTACCACTCTTGTTAGAAATGTGCTATTAGTATCACAGAGGGTGGTCTCTGACACAATACTAAAACTGTATAAAAAAAATCCACCGAGGAGATTTTAATACCAAATGGTACTTGAAACAAAGTTATTCCTTGTATTTTGCAAGATAATCTCAACATATTAACATACATAAATATACAACCCTAACAGAGAGTTTCAAGATGGGTTAATTGTAAATTTTTACTTAAACATTCGTAAACATACAATTTTTGGCAAATTCTGGTACTTTATGTAGAAAAATTAGGTGTGTTTGCTAAGGAGGACATAAAAGTATGTTTTCTGTACGAAACAGTGAGTTTGCTTTTAAGAAAAATAGTAATTTTTGTTTGTGCCAGAAATACTGGTGTCTCTAATTTGCTGAGATACTTGGAACGCACTGCAATTCTAAGCACACGTTAACAAACATACCTTCCTAACATCTGAGCTTTTAGGTTCTGTGGTCCAGGTGATGATTCGAGACACTGCTAACCTAGTTTCACTCGAATTTACAAAATCTCCCGGATCCATCTGTTGTGCAAGAGTCTCTATGTATTTAAGGATTGCAACTTTGACCTGCAAAGAGAAACAGAGTCAGGT
>VXBO01013143.1:112053-153213 GCA_013400135.1 Rhinoptilus africanus
CTCACAGAGTAAAGCGTTCATTCCCTAAAATAAAGGAACCTTTTTTCCACAATTAAACTAACCATCTTTTCAGCATTGATATAAAACTCTATACAATAAATCGATTTACAAATGGATATAACACTTCAAGGAGACAGTTATACCACAGAAATTCAAATGTTAATAGAAATCTTAGATTTCCCTGGTAGCAACTAAAAGATAAACAAATCATGGCATATGCAGATGCTTCTACTTAACAAAAAGAAAACCAGAGGATTTCAAAGAATTATTCAGAACTTTTTTCTAGTACTAAAATAAAAAATGAACATCATCTGACGGACCAATAATCAGTTACTGTAAGTTCCTACCATGTAGTTAACACTCAGCTTTCTTTTATAAAACACGACAGTTCAGCAGACACTATCTTTGGGGATAAGCCAGATGAATTTTTTGATTAAATACTACAAAAGTGTGGAATAGAATTTCTACAAAAGACTGAAGAGGGGTCACATGCATACTCTTCCTTTGAAGATTTTTAGAAGAGAGAGACATGGATTTACCAGGAGGACAGAAAAGCTGCTTTACTACCTTCATTTATCTGAGCATCATTCCCCATCTCCACTAACTCCCTCTACTCCTTAGACAGAATCTCTGTTTTATACATCTTAGACTGCACCTTCTCTCTAGTTTCTCCAGAACTGCACAATTGCACAGCTTTGGGCAAAGGTCTATTATGCCACTATCTCCTTCAAGTATTTATCTCCTCAACACAACACATCAACAAAAGTGGTGAATGTTTATTTAGGCCACCAATTTGACGTAGCTGCTTTTATTTCCATTAATAATTACAGCGAACCAGAAATACCTACCAGGAGGGAGACACCTATGTCCATCATAACCGGAAAGAAAAAAGTTCTGGGTATATTTTTCATTTTTCATGGCTTGTAGTACAACTGTTCTGAGCAAAGCTATTTAGAAATTTCCCTTGGTCATCAAAACACTCAATCTATTAAAAACTCAAGAGACACTAAGTAACATAGACATTAGTGATAGCTGATACATGTAGACTAATAATGAATACTTGGTTTTCACAGCAGCTGTTAAAGCTCGACTTCTCCAAAGTCATACAACAAGGAACAGCTGAAGACTTTCCTATCATGCAGATCAGTATCATCAACTGCAGTAAACCCACACTATTTGCCAGATTCTTTAACAAGGAAAAAAAACCCCAAACCACAAACATCTTCACAGCAATAAACCTTAAGCTACATGGTTTTCCAAATACAAAGTAATAAAGTTAAAATTTCTAGATTACCAAGTGAAACCACTAAAACAGCACTATGTTTCACTGTTTAATGATTTAAATATTTTCATAAAATATGACTCCTTAAAAAAAATTACTGTTAAGCACTCTAGCACTTAGAAAGTCCAAAGGCATTTCTCCCAATGAAAAAATTCTGGAGTTCTGTTATCTGAGAGAGCGGTATTATTTAGTGCTTAAACTATTCCCACAAAGTAAATCGCAGACTTCTGGAAAGATGGAGGCTCTCAGGAGACAGAAGAGCTCTGAACAGGAGATGAATGGAAAGAGTTTGCCCTAGTAAATCTTTTCACAGTGAGACAGATACCCAAAGCTAAGTTTGACAGCTATTTTGAAAGAGAGTGTTTTTCACAAATTGCTTTTGAGAAAAGAAATGCTGAAAGGGGTACCAAGGGGTACCTAATGAGACTGTATTATTATCGGTAAAAAAAACCACCCCAAAGTAAACTCTGTAATAGCAGCAAATTTACTGACAATTTATTTTTACCACTATTTCCAGTAAGTATGTACAGAGTTGAGATTTATAAATAAAAGGTCTAACATAGCCCTCTTCAACAATCCATTTAATCTCTCTGCGAGGAGATAAACAATTTCTGACCGCAATAAAAGCCGCTCCAGGAATTCTTACAATGAATATACGCTGTTAATCTGAAACCACTGTCTAAGAAGTTGTTTAATACTGTCTTCACCTTCTTTGTACTCTTCTAGATTGAATTTGTTGTACTTTTGCTGGACTATAAACACTGAGACACTTTTCCTGTAGAGCATATTAACACAAACAGACTTCTTGTTTGAGAATAGCACTGCTGTAGTGAGCTAAAATATAGATCAAGCCACAATTAGCACTATTACTCACAAACGAAAACCCCAACAAAAAAAAGATTAGACATCAACACAACTGAAGTGCTTCATGAACATCTTTCACAGATAATGAAATTACAAATACTGTCACAACATTATATGCAACTACCTCCAGAGATTAGGAAAATACTGTTACACAGTCAGTGCCAGAAGGCAAGTTCTTTTCCTGTCCTGTGAAAAATTTGAGATTTACAGAGTTTCACTTGCTGCATCAGGGCATGACACAAGAAACATTTCACGTAACAGGAAAAAAGAAAAAATTAAAGAGGAACACAGAGAAGCTGCTTAACTTAAACCATAAAACCCCTCAATCTCTTACAGTGTTTTCCTGGGATGTGAAAGACTCTGCTCTGCCTTACTCAGACTGAGTACAAGCAATCGTGACTTTCAGATTGCCACATCCCAGGTGTCTGTCCTTAAGTCACTGGATACTTAGGAGTGACTGCCTCTGCCATTATTTACCCAAATGACTGAAATACATACTAAAGATGAATTTTGAAGGGCTCTCTCATATCTGTGAATCTGCGTCATTGGTTGGGGTTTTTTTAACCCAGAAATGTTAGTATGGACTTAAAAGAATAATCTGATGAAGTGCAGCAAAACCCTCTGTCAACAAATCAGTGTTTTCAAAAGAAAGAAGAGTTCAGAAACTTGCAATGAACTTCTCACAATGTTTAAATCAATTCCTCACTGAGTCTGAGCCATTTCACGTTCCACCTGAGAAAATGAAAGCAATGATTTGAAGTGTATTTCAGGACAACACCCATCCTTTAGAAAGTGTATGTTCTGCACTCGCAAAAATAAGCCTAATAGATTATATCCCTAAAAAATCTGACTGCTATGCCCATCCATATATTTCAACAAAATAGATACATGCATCTGGCACCTCTTAACTGTGTTTCAGCAGTTCACTACACCTACATATAAAATTATAGCAAAAGAAAGTAAGATAGATACAGCAAAATACACCGTGCTACATCCTTCATGGATGAGGTCAGTAGAATTGTATCTTCTCTGTGTTTGGTCCTCTTACTGGCTAACTATCCAAACCCACCTCTGTGGCCATTCTAGAAACTTGACTTTTATTGTCCAAGGCTTAGCTGTGTTTATAAGTTAGAGAATGACAATGACGATTTACTCTAAAGGATCATGATTATTCCTTACTACCACATGAAAACCAGAAGGAGAAGTCATCTGTAGAAGAGAATCCTTCCACAAAGTAAATTTCTGATCTGTCATCCCTTCTTACATCTGACCATCTTTAAGNTTTGACTGCTATGCCCATCCATACATTTCAACAAAAAACATTTCAACAAATACATTTCCTATCACAGTGAATTCTGCTTCTCAGTATACCAAGCCCAAAGGCACACTCTGCAACAAAATAATCACTTATCAGAGTAAGAAAAAAGCTGAAGACTTTAAGAAATGGAGTAGTGCCCTAGGATTATCAACTAATCCGTTAGACATCTGGGTGCACTGAGGATGGAATTTAGACAAAATATTCAAGAATGTGGATATTAAATAGATACTTCTGCAATTTATGTGAAATAACTTTACTGTCTGGGTCCTGAAGTTGTAGTTACCACATAAAGATGGAAGTCAGGGGTAGGTACCACTTTCTTCTGCAAAAATGCTTACCTTCTCTTGAACAAGTCACATACTTTACTGTCCGAAAAATTCATTTTAAATACTCTCGATCTTATTTCAAACTAACAGGTGTTCTTCTATGGAGGTAGTTTTTGACAAAATCTTGACTTCTGAAGCCTCTCTCAAATACTGGAAATTCTTTTCAGAATGTCTTCCCATTAAGTGTTTCGGATTTTTTAATCCCTTTAGGTCACACAGTCAATATTCTTGAACTTAGTGCCAACTCAGCCTAGTAGGAATCCATGTCTGTTCCAGATCTACACTTTCAACTTTGAAACATGATCGATATACATTTACCAGCTATACTACTGTATGGAAAAAAAGAAAATCTCAACCATCAAATTCACCTTCCTGGGGAGGAAAATCAAGTAACACAAAACCAAGCCCAATTTGTTCCAAGGATTTATTTAAACAACAAACTGATTTTTACTACCTCATTTGCTGTCTTCAATAAATGACAGCAGTCCCTTTTTAACACAGCTCTACGAAGCAACAGTGGTCAACGTATCAACTGTCCTCAAAAGCTTAAAAATATACGTTTTACTGTATTGTAGACAAAAAAGGCATATTCATGTGACTTTAGGTTCAACATTATTCAGGAAAAGTCATATTCTTGTGCAGTATCAAACCATGTAAATATATTTCGTGCAGGACAGAGCAGAAAATGCCAGTTATCATATGCTTGTTATTTCCCCATTTACATCACTTGTAAATCTTCTTAGGATTTGATGCATTTATCCTAAAATCAACTCTCTTTGGAATTGTAAATGTACTACAGAATATGTTTTGACTTTTCAGTTATACTGGCAGCTCTACGGACTACAGAGTCTTACATAAAAATATGTGTAATTATGAAGCTACACACTGCTTTCAGAAAAGCGTACCACAAAGGGAGCTGATTTTTAATATAGTAACTCAAGTTCATAATAGTATTAAAATAATTTAAATTAATTCAAGACCTATCAGGTGGAACCCAGGAAAAAACATATATAAACCAGGAAAACATGATTGGGAAATCACAAACATAAAATTAGAAAAGACTTGACAGAGTGAGTTTGCATAACCAGCTTGATGTTAGGCGGCCACATTTTTGTTGCTCATTTTTACTGTACCGTGGTTTTATTAGATCTCTCTTGCAGCAAACATTTTCATACTAGTGTAATGTTTAAAATTGAACATCTGCATGCTTAATGGTTCTCGCAAAGGTTAGTAGCAGCATACAAATGCATTCAAATAAACATTATTGGAAACACCGTAAGAGTTTGACATAGGGTTAAGAATAAAGACAATAATTCAGACAAAAACCTTTGAGCTCCAAAAAGAGCGAAGCTGGTCCTGTAGTGCTGGCTTGACTGTCTGAAAGTTTACAAAAAAAAAATCCACTAATTGAAAACTTTTTTTAAACCAAACCACAAATAACAATCCAAATTCAAACATTTAAGACAAGCAAACATCCACCAATGAAGACTTTTGTTTGCAATGCAAGCTTGAAAATTGTTACCTTTAGGCTAGGTGTTTGGGTCTGGTCAACAGTAAATCTCATTAAAATACTGAACTGGAGGTCATTTGGAAAAGATTCCCTGTAAACCAAACAAATTAAATCCTGTTAAGTTACATGAAACTTTATTTTAACAGCTATTGAGAGGCACTAAATAAGCCCTCACTCTTTTGTGTAAAGAAAAGCCCTAGTACTTCTACAAGAAAAAAAAGTCTACCAGTTTTACTGATATTGTACCTGACTTACATTCATCTAGCATGTAAAGGACAAAATTTAAGAAAATAATGCTTTGAGGCAATTCTAGATAAAATAGTTAATTCCAATAATAAGGAATAATATAACAACAATATGGTAGTATTCTGATTTAAATTTATACAATTCTCCAATTAATATGTAGTAGTCCTGCTAAAGGTATACACCAGCCCCCTCCTGCACACTTCTCTAACTATCCTGTTCCACTCTGGGCTGCCTCCACTCTCCCACATTCCACACTCTGGGTACGACCCTCAAGGGCTCCGCTGCAGCAGCAAGAGAGAGGTGTAGCAGACCATACTCCCTCTCTCACCATACCCTTTTCCCAGATTTCACAGCAGATCTGCTACACGAGCAGGTTCAGTGGAGGCCTCAGCCGCTTAAACTGCCCCGTACTTCAGAGAATGGAGGATGAGAAGTAGGTCCCAGAGCCCTTCCAACTTTATTTAAAAATCTAGCTTTTATTTGGAAATAAAACTGGCCAGGGACGGGCAGCTCTGATGGCCCCCAAAATGATGTAAGATCATTTTAGAATCAGGCTGTTAGTGAAGTTTGGGGAGAGTGGGAGGAAGACTGAAAGCAAATCCATTAGTGCCATAACTCCCTAAAAGTCTGCTGGCTTCGAGAGATGAACACTGCAACATTATTTTTATATCAAAATAAAGAAGTTCAAACATAAGCACTGCACCACTGAACACAAGGCAAGACAACAAACATACATAACTCAGATCCACATTTTGGAATCAGATAAGTAATATCGTATTAATTGTTCAGCATTCAGGACTGAATCAAACCCTTTCGACTAAGAATCATTCATAAAACCGAAATGCTTAAGCGGGGAGGTTTACTGAAGTTTCATGATCTGTCATTAGCTCTGCATTTTTCCAAGATTCTCACAGGCCGCTAAAAAAAAAAAACTTAAAAACTTGGAATTAGCATGAGGGTTTGGATTTATTTTTTTTTAGTGTTTTTTTAAATTACTTTTTTTTTTTTTAAGAACTCATTACCTTGTTACATCAAGCGCCTTCTGAACTTTTGCTTGTACAGACCCAAGCAAATCAGCCCCCATTTTTTTCAACAGCTGTGTCAGCAGTACAAACAGCCAGTCCTGCAGATCCTCTTTATGGACCTGGATGAAATCCACCAGTGTCTCCAAAAACATACTGAACACCTAAAAGGTAGAAGAAGATGGAAAGAGGGTAGGATGGGGCAAAAGCGGAAATGACACTGACATATGCTGAACTTACAAACAAAGAAGAAAGCAGTAAGGGGATCAGAGGCAGAAAAAGGCAGTGTTTGGCAGCCAAGCAGGGGGAAAAAAAAAAAAAGAAAAAAAGAAATCTGTCTTGCTTTTCATTGGATTTTGATACAAGAGTATATTGGAAGTGTTAGCCGACTTCTGTAGAAGTTTGACAATTAGGTATTCCATGCAGTTTCATCAAGAAAAGAAATGCTTACTGTGATGGCTGGCGCAACCTCAATTTTTTTTAGTAAAACTTAATTTTTTACCCTTTCAACCTTTATCATTATGTTGATTTGACATATTCCTTGAAGACTACAAAACCACTTTCTCTCTAGAAGTAAAACAGCTGCTACAATTCTTTAGCAAAATACTGACTGTAAATATCTGCATTTCTAAATACTGCAAAATCACGAAAGCTGGCCAATTCCTTTGCATAAGAGGTTTGTGAAACAGAACAAGATTCTCCTGCTATTGCAGGTGTCCAAACACAAAATTATTCACCAGAGTAGGGAAAAAAGCCACAATACATTTCAGATTGGCAGGTGTTTAAAACAAGGAAGTACTTTCGTCTTTTCAAAAACATATTATCCGTTGTGTTCTTTTCAACAAATAACGTATAATACAATAAATACAAATCATGTGAAAAGACTGCATTCGTTAAAAAAAGAAGACGTATATTATTGTATTTATAGTAACCTCAGTACTCAGACCAAGAAGAAGGGCTTTTTGTAGTGAAGCGGTAAAGCAGGGCATGACAAATAGGTAACTTTGTTTAAACAGCCTTTTTTGTATCTCACTGATTTTGTGGGGTTTTTTCAAGACTTAGGGTGAAATCAGGATGTATATGCTCTACATCAGTGTGGCCAATGGGATTCCCATTTCTCTGACAAGAAAAATGCACGTTTGGGCTGAATATGCTACCTTCTCCACTTCTCAACGCATTCCAGCTCCAGCACATAGCTGGGTACAGAAGCACAAGTCGTGCTATGACGCAAAGAAGACTGATGGGATATTGCCTCCTCAGTATTCATGACATGGGTACAAGGTTTGGAAATAGCTGTTGCAGAGGAAGGGCTGGAACCTCACATCCTCCTGCAGCTGACCTGGCTTGTCATAAGGCCAAATGCTGCTGCTGCCTGTGAGACTGGATGATCCCAAACTGTGATCATACCTCACAAGGTGTCAGAAACCGCTCCATGGAAGCAGGCTTTCTTCCATGGCACTGATCAAGTATGGAGGAGTTGGAGCATGCTGCTGCATGCCTTCATCGCTGAGGAAATTATATCTCTTTTCATGTTGATAACCAAGCCAGGTTAAGCAAATTCACATCATAAAGTAAAAAAAAAAATCCATACAGGTATCTTCAAAAAAAGTGCTTCAAAATTCACATTAGAAATGAAAAAAAAAAAAAAAAATTGGATTCTTTCAGGATCTCATAAAGACCAGGGAGAATCTTTTAATAGACATCTTAAGTACTGAAAAGCTGTATTAGAAACAGAACAATACAAATCCTACGCAACATAAAGCCCATCAGGATAAGCTATTTTAACTAGCTTCTCTTTTGGAGCAAACTACACTGAAAATTGTAAAAAAAAAATAAAAATTAAAATCGCTAACTCTTCTGCTATCTGTCTAGATTTGTATGCAAGTCTGAGGTTTAAAAATTACCCTTCCAGTAGTGGGAAGAAATTTTTATGCTGGGATTGTAAGTGTCTTCTGTATTCAGATGAACTGAAACAATATACCACTTTGTGGATGCACAAGTAGTGGGCACAATTATAAGACCTAGGCAAAACCAAATGAAAAAGTACTTTCTGTACTGTAATATAACAGTCTTTGGATTTCACAGCCCTAAAATAAAGGGAAAATATGTTGGACTTAGGCAAATAACAAAAAATTTTCTGGTGTTATAAAGATTACACTAAGGGTCTTACAATTTTATTTAAAACCCTTCAAATTAAGCTATACAGCTCAGCAGAATTTCAAAAACTACCTATTACTTCAAGTTTGCAGACACGGACACACACATCTTTTATTAAAATATGCAAGCTGAACAAACAGGTCACAACCTCTTATTTGATGGAGTAATGTGGACTTCTTATGATACTTTAAATGTGAAGTGGTTTAATTTGAATTCATTATGAAGTGAATTATGAATCACTATGGCAAAAGTACTCTAAAGATCCTGTGCCAATGTTGTAGCTGTCAAAAATACACATAACTGAGGACACCATTTTGTCTTCAAGCTTTGTTTGATTTTAGCTTTACCACAGTGAATGTCTGGAGAAAACTCTTAAATAAGTTGAGTCATTTTGTTGTATTTAAAAAAAAAGAATCATACCATTTTGTCTTAGGCCAAAGCATGAACAATTTAAGAAGACTGTAAGAGCATTTAAGATAAAGGATGAATTTGGAATGGAAAATGGAACTCAACCACCTATATGTTAAATAATGTATGTGGGTCCTGCAATTTTTACAATTTCCATTTTTATTATGTAAACTAAAATTCTGACATCAGGCATCTAAAGTTGAAGTTTTTAATAATTTGACAGTGAAAAAAATGAACTGATATGAAAATAATCATAAGTGATCTGCCTTTAAAGTGAATTATTTCAGATGTGCCAACCACCACAATATAAAGCAGGAATGCATAACCAAACAATGTCAGTTAATTAGTAGATAAAGCACATCTCGAAACTTTACCACACAGTTTACATAATTGTATATAGCATTTTATGATTGCAAAAGGCTTGACACTGCATGAATTCTTTGGGGAAGAAAAATAGAGAAAAAGGGTTAATTGCACATTCATGCAAGTAAGGTTAGGCTTCCAACAAATAGTGAACCAACTTACTCTCTAAAGAGAGTTCCAACACAGGGGACAGCATGCAAAATGAAACAAAACCAAAAACAAAACAAAACAAACAAACAAAAGAACAAAAAAGGGAAAAAGATAAGAACACACAAATTAGTGGCCATCAATACAAAGTTCCTGTATGGAATATAAACCAAAATAAAACAAAAAAGGTATTTCAAAATTTTTATGATAATTTTATTGGGATACACAATGTATTTTTAAAGTAAGCATTTGGCATATCCTGCAAATCATTCTCCCACTTTCTCCTCCAAATGATGTTACTCTCTTTTTCTAAGCAAATCCCTACATCCAGCTACCATGTTAAAGTAAACCTTTAAAAAAAAAAAGTGATGACAGAAAAATTCCTACAGACACTTAAAAAGAGTCTAAGATGAGATTTGTGTAGCCATATGGGTGTGATATAAAATTCACAGCTCATGAACTCGTAACCCTTGAAGGATTCTTGTGATAATATATTGATAAATATTATTTTGCAACACCAAAAAGGCGGCAAGGCTTCAGTGACTGGCACAGGTATACCCCATGTGCTCTAACACAGGCCAAACGTTCAAAATCAAGAATGTCCAGTAAACAAAGCAATCAACTTGAATAATTCAATTTCACATTCCCAAAGGCTAAATGAAAAGATAAAATGCTTTTCTGATACCTACAACTAAATTTTGGAACATTTTCATTATTCTTCCCTGTCTCCCCTATTATAAAAAAATATCTTCAGAGTACTTCTGATATGTGCACAGCTGCAATATTAATTAATGTAAGAACAAGCAAAATTAAACCAAGCTACTATTCACAATTTTGTCATTACGTCATTTAAAAACCAGTAATATTTCAACATTAATTTTCTTTCCTCTCCTCTGACTTAACTGCTCTTCTTATGGAAGGTTTTCTTCAGTTTCTCTATAATTGCTTGGCTTTAGTCTTTTTTTCTGCATTTCTGCAGTACGTGAACAACTTCAATATCACATTGCTGTGTGCAATTCAAGTTTCTTCCAAAATACATGGTGTCACAGATAGCAGCTAAGTCACCTTTTCCAGCAGGAAAAATAAGGAGGACAGATGAAGGCTAAGTTTTGTTGACTTGGTGTTAACTAAGCTGACTTAACTTGTCAAGACTTCTCAACACTCAGCATTTCTCATCATTTAATTTTCCATTGCAGCTATAAGGAAGACCTAAAATGATGTAAAACGTATTGCATAATCAAAGTACTTTTTCAGAGTTCTGTTGGGAAAAGCCAATACTTCTGAAGTAACTACTTTGCCCTGAATTTCTCTGGGTTATCATTTTATCATTTCCGAAATATGGACACAAAGTGGGATATGTTTAACTCAACATAAAATATAAGTTTTCTTCCACACAAACCTATATTCAAACAGAATATGAAGTTACATGTTTTTTACATGATACCGCTATAACCCTATTCAGCTCCTTACTTACCTGCAGTCCTTTCGCTATGGGAAATTACTGCATATATGAAGCTGTACTAGTAACCCACCAGGACACCCACCTCCCACAAAAACTGTAAAAATACTATCAAGTGAAGTAATTCAGTTAAAAAGATTTTAATGGTCTTAGAAAACAGGATTATTCTTCTTGTTATATCATGAATATGGGGTCTTTACCTAAGTAAAAGTGAATAAACCATCATGTTTTCTTTCACACTGAAGTATAGTCTTCACCTTACTTAACATCATTACTAACATTGATGTAGAAATTACTCAACAGTCTCAACTGTCAGCCCTATCTAGGAAATTCAGTGAAGACATCATAAGCTATAATAATACAAAATACTCTGGAAAATCAGTAAGGACATATTTGGTATAGTTCACGAAACTCATCATGTACTATTTAGTCTACTTCCTTTACGATTTAAATCACTGCACCAGAGTCTTCCATTTCTACTTGAGAGAAAACCATTACTCATGTTGAAGTGGCCTCTGTAAAACAACATGACGACTTAAAAACACTTACGAATTTTGAGCACAAACTGTTGAACTATTTTAATGCATTTTAAGATTAAACTAACCTTTATTTCAATTATCTTGTGAAAAAGGTTGGAAATTATCTCGTTCAAAATTGCAAATTAAATGGACTGAAATGCGATACCATTAACTGCTTATAGAATACAGTTTGTCAAATGTTTATATGTGCAAATATCACTGCCATATTTTACCACAACTTGTCAAATATGTTTTCAAACATGTACTGGATAAGAAAAAACAAAACATACCTTACTGTGAGGATCAGCAAACATTCTTGTGAAGATCTCACACAACCTTTTCAACTCAACACGACTGTCAAAGTGACAACAATAGGTTAGTTAACTCCCCTGCTAGCGCTACCGGAACACTAATGCACGTAGTAGTCACTGACATTAGCTGTAATTAATGAATCAAATAATCTAATAAACAAAGTAGAGAAAAGTGTTTTATTTAGGACACAGATAAAAACGTTTTAGAATTTCTCTGAAATTAGACATTCAACCTAGAAATGTCTCTTAAAACTAATTCATATATTATACTATTCCCGACTACTTTAACAGAGCAGATAATGAAAAAAATCGTTCTTAGTAGCTAGCAGTAAACAGTTTCTTCTTATTAAATACCCAATAAAAAAAATTATAACGTAAATAGATAAAAATAAAGGCCTTCCATCAATACTAGATGTGAGCACTTTAGGAATCCTTTGTATTGCAAGAACTCTCTTGATTTTAAATTCCATGTCTTAAACTGAGGTTTTTAAACAGATCCTATACACTAGTGGCCAGAAGTGACAATAACTTTCTCATTCCTTCCCTTATCTTACTGTCAGAGACACACGCCATGCTTTCCCTCTCCCTAACTCTCCATATTCTTTACAACCTTATCCCCCTTTCCTACTTCCCTTGCCTCTCCTTCAACATGGAAATAAGACGTTTTTCCTATTAACGTGTCTTCTTACCTTAAAGTTCTCTGGTTCTTTAATAAGTTTTGCAAGCCTAGAAGGCCTTCTTTTCTTTCTGACCAGTTGGAGCTGGCACAGCGATTTAGGACTTCAGCCACATCTTCTGTCTGTCTCATATACGTTGGTATGCTTCCATTCCTAGAGCTATAGGACCTTTCTGAACAGGCACTTGATGCATCACTGTTGGCATCATCATCCGAGTACATCCCATAGGACTCGTATCTTCTTCGCACAGGCTTCTTCTATTGTACAGAAACACCCCACATTAGTACCGATTTTCAAAGCCATAGTACACATACCCATAAACCCATAGAAAGACCAACAGTTCAAATAATGGGTGTGACCCTTACTCCCTGGAGTGACAAATGGCTCCAACTGTTCAGCAGGTCAAACCAAGTTAATAAAAATATATTTAAGTATGGCTTGTGTAGTATTCCAAGTATAAAAGCAAAGCAAATGCAGAGAAGACATACGTTTAATGAAACATTCAACTTAAGGTTTACTTGTAAAAACCCATAAAATTGCATGGTAGGGTGACATAAAGACTATATTGAAAGTTAGTTATTTCACTTAATAGCTTTATATATGTTACAGAATATAAAATCAGGTCTAAACCCACATATTCTACCATTTTCACTTACTTTGTATCAAGCATGTTAAGAGTAAAATATTAAAACTATTGAAGAAGGAAAATAGTTTCTATACCTTAGTCCGTATGTCTCCTAAGAGCTGTTAGCAGTAAATTATTGAAAAGAAACAGAAATTGAGAACAGGAAGGTAAGGCATAGCAGCATTGTGACTATTAAACAACCCGCCACTGGAAAACACAGCCTTATTGTAAATTTTCTTCTTAGCTCTCTGCATCTGAGTAGCATACCGTGGATTGCCAAGAAGTAGTTTGCTAAGCTTCCATTTCCAGTAAGATACTAGGTATCACCAGTTCTTTGGTCACAAAGACAACTCTGTTAAAATCTGTATCTTATGCAGTGGTATTTGAGCATGAAGACTTGACAGATGCAGTCAACTGCTATCTAAGTATGAAACCTTCATTTAAACTTTATTTTCCCATCAACTCCCCATCTCTGTCTTTGTTAAACTTCACTTCAGTAACTAAATTTTGTCATTGCAACAATTACTACAGCAGTTAATATCCTACCAAAAAGTTAATCACATAATGCAAAACCCCAAATCCGGTAAAAACAAAAGCAAGCCAAACGAAACAAAACAGAACATGCCAAAGACCAGAGGGGAAAAAAAATTAATGCTATTTATCCTAAAAGGAAAAGCACACGCCTCTGCAAAATAACTCTACCATTCAAATCTTGGGAATTTAAGCTAGTAGTTAAAAATTTGGTTTCATGACATACTTTAAAGAAGCAGTAGCATAAATGATTGTTTTCCCCTGAATTACCATTGCCATTTGCACAGGGTTCTCATTTTTGACTGCAGAATAGCTTAATGGATACTGCAATACGAACCAGTCAATACATCACGTAACAAGCAAGCTTACTGTCAACAGAACAAGCACACATGCATTTCTCAGAGAATGAAGGAAGGGAAAAATCAGACATGAGCTTTTTGAAAAGGGTCACCATAAGTTAAAAAAAAACCCATAAATTCACAGATTCTGAAATGCCAAGGACTGTGCTAAAGTAAAAGGTATAAAAATATGTAAAGATTACCATAGAGCTGCATTTCATGTGTCTTGTATTCAACCAGATCTTAGACAGAAGACTGATACCCCTTTGGTTTCAGCACTATTATAACTGGCCAAGTATTTTTCACACCATAAAAATACTTATACAATCCAGAATATTTTTTATTTTTCTATTACATCTACCAGGACTCTATATTCTAACTTTAAAAAAACACTGTTCAAGGGGGGAGGGGGCTTCAGTCTATGATAAAACGAGAAAGGTATTCATAACCAGATTTCCATCTAAGTGGAGCCATTTGTACAGGACAACCTGTAGATTTAGAGCACGGCAGGCAACCAGGCCTGCAAACATCACAATAATAAAACGTTGCTGTTCTTGATCCTTCGTTGTAATGACAGATTCTAGCTAAAATATACAAACTAATTTTCCTCTAACATTTCTAGAAGCATCATGGATCTAGGTAATACAAACAAGTTTCTAGAAACAAATTTAATTGCTTCAACAAAGCAGGCCACATTCAAGCCTCAAGGGCAGTCACTGAAAGCATGAGTTTCTCCTCAATTTATATTCCTACTACATACTTCGCCCAGCTAAATTTGAATAAGTTATGAAGCTGCTAAAAGTATTAAAGATACATTTCATGTAGCACCAGCATAGATAAACCCATACACAGGCTTTCAAATTATAGTCAGAAACTTTTCATGTTCCATGGACTGTTTTTCTATTGTTCCCTATTTCAAAATCCAGAGTGACTTCCAGTCTACTAACTAGCATTCCCAACAATGCTGAAAACTTTTTGCAAGTTTACAATATCAGAAAGGGAAAAAAACCTCAACTCTTACCATGACCTCTTCAGCAAAATTTCACAGATATCCTGATCTCTATGGCAATGAAGGCACACAGATTTTAAACTAACGTGCCAAGAAAACAGCATTAACCAAGAAATCAATAAATTGCCAGACTAAGAACATGACAGAATTCTTCAGATCTCTTCCTCTGAAATTTGATTCTTTCCATCCAGTCATATCTGGCTATAATTAACTGTTTTGGAGTCTAATTTGTAGGTTTTTACTAGTGTTCCAAATATATTTTTTTTTTGTAAAACAGAGTAATAACAAATTCCTTAAAGGATTCTGACAACTAGGTAATAGGTAAATATTTAATGATGTGCAAATAGTATATAATACCTGATAAAAATATATCTGAATCATAGTGTCAGTACTTTAATTTTAGCTTTCCGATGTAAATGTCAGAATAGCAAAGTACATGATGTCTTCAGTTTGGCTAACTGAGGCAGGGAGGTAGAGGAGCCAAACCCACCCTTTGAAAGGACAGTAAAGGTTAAGAAGGAGAATGGCATAACCAGTTTTAAATGCAGTGTAATATTTTGAAAGCAAAAGAAAACAAAAACTAAACTTATGAAATGCTGCCTGCCAAGCCATCTGTTTCTCTCATCAGCATCTATCTCACATGTTGTCAGACAGACACAACTTTAAATGGAATCCAGGCTTAAGATAAGCAAAGTAGAGTGCTTTGGCTGTCGTCATTCCCAGCTCTGCCAAGCCTTCAACCTATCCAGAAGTTTGTCTGGCTGCTGTGGGAAACTGCTGGTTAGCGCTACCTGCTCGAGTGTCTCCTTGGGCCATGCAAACAGAACAGTCCAAGACTATTTCCTATCTGCCATGGAAAAATGCATTTCTCAAAAGTTAAGACTTCTGTAGGGAACAAAAATTCCAACAGTTTACAGCTCAGGCAATTCAGTTTCTCTTTTTTCCCCACCTAGAAGCCAATAAAATAACGAATGACAAGTTCTTTTGCATACTTTAATGTGTAGGTGCCAAACATTTTAAGAGTCTGTATCCTACACAAGGTAAGTGCAAGATTCTTACCAAAGCGTCCGCTACTGCCTCTTCCACATCAGAACCTGTGTTCAGAACTCGCATAGCACTAACTGATGACGACAATCTACTCGACTGACTGATTCCAAAGCCGGTACCTGTTATAACAATAATGAAAACGAATATAAAGAATTCAGTCAGAATAGCAACGTGGGACATGAACACTGCACTCGCTTAAAAAAAACCCAAGCAGAAGAAAAGCATTTGCTTAACACTTCTAATAAATTATGTAGTAGCTGAAATACTGGTTATTTTCATTCTGAAGTCTTTAGTGGTGCAGCAAAAAGTAAGAAATGAAGTTAAAAACCAGAGTCATATAGAAACAGCCTATTCCAATATCACAGGGAAAAAAACCCCAACAAAACAATGGTTTAACTGAAAGAACCTTTCTTTTTTTTTTTTTTTTCAATTGCTGTCTTCTTCATTTTGGGTTTTTGTTTTCATTTAAAAAGAAAGCAAATACAATAGGATGGCTATTGAGAGTGCCGATTAGAAAACTACATGCTCTACAAATACTGAAAAATGTAAAACTAAAAATGTTCTTCTGCAAGTAAAAATAAAATGACTGTTGTTAAGGAAGAAAAGGATTAACATTGGAGGGTGGGGGTGGAGACAAAATCTAGCAACATAAACACAGCTATCTGGATTATTAAAACCACAAAACTCAAATTAATATAAATAATGCTTTTTTAAAACTGAACTATGAGAATAACCAAGTGGGTGGGAAGAAAAATAATCCAGGATGACTGTACAGATGACAGCAAAGTGTACTCATCCTTCACCTGTAGCCCCATAAGCATCAGGAGCGTAGAGGGCACCAGTGGATCTGGAGTGATGTCTGGAAGCTGCAATAACAGGATCATATAAACCCTATCTATTACCATGGAATCAAAGTACTGCAATAGTTGCTTAGACTAACAAGAGAATATTTATCAAAAAGATTCAGCTTTAGCACAGGAAAATGAGTATTACACAGAAGAAAAAAGCTTCAGTGAAGTTTTTTGATTACATAGAATATGACTGTATAAAATTATATGGGTTTACGTACACTGGACATTTCATGCGTAATTTTTTTTAATTTAGAAGATTAAGAGCAGATTAAAAGCAAGTATGTTTAAGTTCAAAGAAAAAAAAATGAATAAACACGCATGCACACACACACACACACCCCAGAATCCTCAGAAATACCTAAAAGAGTTCCACTGATACTGGTCTTCCATTGTAAAGTTAACTAAATTCTACGTGTTCAAGTCAGCGTCAGAGCTCACGTACCAAATACTATCTGCAAAAAGGGATTCCTGCACAAACTTATGTCAGCATCTGATAATTTTTATAAACTTGAGTTCTTGCCTATGTGCAGGTAAATCAACCTCAGTTAAAACTTACCATGATGTAGATGACAGTTAAAATTCTTCATTTTTAATTAAAAATTTAAAATAATTTAATGCCATTAATATTTTACATTTGTATTGTTTTATTTAAATAAATGTTTCTTTTTACATTTTATTTATGTAAGTTACTATAGATCATTAAGATACTTTAAAGTTATGGAAAGTGGGAACCAAAAATCAAAGTACCAAATCAAAGTATCAAATCAAGCACCCTCCTCCTTCTGTCACTTGTATAAAACTGGTCTTTTAGAGATTCTAAAGACCTCACATTACCACTGCTAATATTCTCTTTCTTAAATCAATTTTAAATTCAAAGTGTTTTTAAACAAGTCATCTTTTTTTCTTCAGTGCACTTAAGTTAGGAATTTTACATCCATGTATATAAAACTGGTTTTGACAATTTTAATTTGAATTCAAAGGTCCACCCACAGTGACATAAACCCCAGGTACAATCTTATTATTTAATAAATCATATCATTTAATTATATATAATTATAATTTAATATACATCATATAATTGTAACTCGATAAATAAAATAACTGTAATATTTTACACCTTTTGGATAAGTAAATAGAAAGCAGGAACCAAATGAACATTTTAAAAGCCTGATTTGAATCCAATAACCCTGAGATGGACCAAATCACATTTGGGGAAGCACACGTCTTAACCTGAGTGAACTCCAAAACAATCCTAAATCCTGCAAAGGTCCCGGAAACAACATTGTACTCCTTACATCAGGCACAGCAATATTATTTCATTTCAAACTAAACCCGCATGAAGCTGTTTAGGTAGGGAATTTAATTTTGCAAATAATGCCTTGTGGAATACTTGGTTATTTAGAAAGTATGTCTCAGCATAGAAAAGGAGAGAGGAGAAAGGGCGTCAAACAGGCATCAAGGCTGATAAAGCTTTAAACACAAGCAATAACAGGAAAACCTTTCTATTGCTTTCCATCAACCAGCTCTGAAAACTAAAGGGACAATTAAAACCTCAAACTTTAGGCAGGTAATTCAAAATGATCCTGTCCCCATATACATTTGAAACATGCTGGACACATTTTTAAGACAGTGAAAGAAAGCACTATCAAACACGCCTTAATCCACAGCGTATTTTCAAGAATATTCTTTGTACCCTTCAAACTGCAGACACTGTGCAAATATTTACTTTTCTTGTTTCATTTTTTAAAAGATGAATCAGAAAAAGATTTTAAATGGACTCAACATAATTTCTTAGCTAAAATATGGAAATTATAGTAGTCTGATAAATACGATAATACAGAAAAACAGGCGCTGCCATACAAATCATATATCACTTGCTTCTCATAGCAGCTGTAATCTCCCAGTTCAGAATCTCATACCAAGATGTGAGATTTCATAAACACTTCATACTAATGTACAGAGAAACAATTATGGAGCATTTGGGTCATTTTATGCGCCAAAGGGCTTAGCATTTGTAAGCAAAAATGTCTGTGCTGAGAATCAGCACTACAAATTGCATTCCCCTCTCCAGCCCCACGTAAACTCTGCAAACACAGAACTGAATTTGCCTTATTTCATCTTCCACTTGTACCCTGATAGAAGTTAATAGCATCCCGTAAGACAAAACTGGTCTAACGAAACACTGAATGACATTCAAAATCATTCAAGTAAGAAGTTAATCTAGAAGGAATCCTAATTTATTCCAGGTACAGTTGCCTTTTTTTTTTTAAGCAACACTGGATTCTTATACACAATACTTTGCATTCTCTTTGCTGTAAGACAATTCAAGTTATTGTATTTGTATAGGTACTTGTTTTGATATCTGCATACAAAAATTAAACTCCATCAATAGAAATAAAACCTCAAGTTGCATCTGAACCATCTGATGGTATTAGTTTAATACAAATTTCTTAAGATATCAAGCATTTGACCCAATATAAAATGTAAATCAGATCTTGCATGCATGCAATTGAAGTCAAGCTGTAAGGCAGCAAAAGCAGTACATAAAGAGTATCTGGAGAACACCCTCATTTTTAAAAGAAAAGAACATGTGTGTGTACTACAACACAGTCTGCCAGCTGTTTTTTAGTAAAAGATACAAGTTTACTAATGAATCCTGCATAATGCCTACTTTTAATTTAATTTCCCAATTAAATAGCATCTGGGCAAATTAGCATTAGTTACTGAAACAGCTTTGATTAAATTAATCTGCACTTTCCCAATAAAATCACAGCTGACAGGAAGCATACTGCCTTAACAAACCACAATAGATTTCCAGTGTTAATTAGGAATACAGTCGGGTACCTCAATTTGTGATAGAAACCAGATTTACTATTTTCCGACTATGTTTAACAGCCAGTATTACAAAGTCCTTAACTGTAAGCAACACTTGATCAAACAAAAAGAGAGGGATACATACTGAAGACTAACTCAGACAAAGACAACACCAAAAGAGCTCAGTTTCAGATACAATCTTAAAGAAACATTACCAAACAATCAAAAAAACTCAACACATAAAAAGACTTTTTTGAACTTTTGCTACTGGATTCGTAGTAACCTTGACTAGGATACGCTAGGAGATGAGAAGCTTCGCTAATCCTTAACCAACATGCTAAAATAACTATAAGCTAATGTTCCTATGCCTTACTGACTTTTCAGAAATAGATAAAAGCTTGAAAATCTCGAAAAAAATCTTTTAAGTGTCAGGCAATAAGCTGAAACATTAAGTGAAACCAAAACTTTTACTTATATCAGCCCTTGAAATGAAGGCTGAACGTGGCTATGGATGTGCGAATGTTAAAGTTTTCAGTGTCTCTCTTCTTCCCTATGTAACAACAGCTGCTTCTTTAATTACTTATCGCTGTACCATACTTTGTTTCGTCTACTTGCGTAAGGACTTCGCTTCTTGTCCAGTTCATTTTTAGAAAATGGAAAGCAGCCTCAGGATACACTTCTGCTTCAGTACATTAGCTCCTTACCCGCACTGTTGTATTTATTTGCTTTAATAGCAAAAAGTTAAAATTTTTATTGTTCTTTCACATCATACAGTGATGACAATATAGCTAAGGAGACATAAAATGAAGCATATTTTCTTCTTCCACACCAAAATGATGCATTGACTAGGGAGCAATTCTGAATACTAGCAGACCCTAGCTGTTGATTCAGGGAAAGGCAGGGGACGACAGACACTTTGCATTATTTGCTGTAGCTGGTCAGTGAGAAATAGATAATCTAACTGCAACCAAGCAATGAGTGCTGTAATAAAATGAGAAACGCGTAATTTCAAAAAACTTTCCAAAACCAGAATTGCCCTTTCAAAAAAAGCATCTAGGCACTGCATATCACACACCTCTCCAGACTTGGCATTTAAGAGAAGACTAACACTAGCAAAGCATTTATTCTTCAAGTGTGCAACCCATTCACACATTGGTCAAATCTCCACCGAGGTAAGTGGTGAGCGAGCCAAAGGAAGGGAAAATAATGGTGGCTGGCTAGGAGCTAAATGAAGGAGGCACGGATTTGTTAGGTGCACATAACGAAGGGCAAAGACAGCCATGCACAACAAGGGGCTGCGAGTACTTACCAAGGGGTGGAAAAGAGCGGACAGGGCTTGTGTCCCTGCTACTTTCACGGCTGGCCTCCCGACTGCACCCCTGACTCACACTAGGCCGAGGAATGCGGCTGCCTCGTGCTAGTATGATTCAGGGTACAGACAAACAGCAGCACAGAAGGGAGAAGACATAAGAAAAGTTGCAGTTTTAATGCAATTCTGTTTTGCAGTAAGATCAAAGATGTATTTCTAAGACAAGACACTGATGACTATGTTGTACTGTAAGTCATAACTGTCTCACACACAGTTTCTTGATCATGCTGTATTACGCTAACTGCAGCCAGTTCAATGAAATTATTTCTTCACGCAAATTAAAATGGGAATTTACTATCTCTTCACAGAGTGGTTGAAAAAAATCTATTGAACAGGATGGAGAGGAAACAACCAATGAAAAATATGAACAGATTATTGATTCAGAATTTGTGCTCAAGATCAAGTTAATCAACAGTAACGCAAACGAAAAAATCACAGCTTTCTAGAGAAGGAAAATATAAAGTTAATGCAGCTAAGGTAAAAAACAAAATACAAAAAGAGAACAGCAGCAATACCATTAAAATAACTGACACTTTCCAATAATATTGTTTGTAATAAAATGTAATCATATTATGCCATGAGGTTTGAGCTATATGACAATCATTTCTGTATCATATAGAAGTATACACATGCATGCACACATACGCAGAAGACACACAAAAGTAATGAAGAAAATCTTTTCAAAAGGGTATCACACTTTCATTCAATGGATGTGGGTATTTTGGGAGTGGGGATAAGAAGAAAAGTTAAAAAGAGAAGGAAGAAAGGAAGGTGAGGAAAACAACTACCACCACATTCTGGCAGCAAAAAATTAAACTTTCAGATTAAAATTAAAACTGTCTTGTATATCAAAGACTAGCCTCAGAAAACCAGTGTGTTTTAGATTTTTATATGTATTCTGTTTTGTCATCCAACAATAACTAAACGCAAGCTGTAGATATCCAGCACTCAAAGTAAGAAGAGCTACAAAGAAACCAAGAGTTATTCAACGGTTCTTACCTACTGACAGTCTAGAAGGACTAGCTTCTCTACTGCATCCCTGACTTCGTGGGATTTTGCTTCGTTTTTGTGCAGTTGCAGGATTCACTAACACTCTTTGTACTCCTGTGTTCATAGTGGAAAGCGTGGTAGTTGTCAAAACTCTTCCAGGAGACCCAGACCTACTGCCAGCTGAAGGCAAAAAGAATAAAAGTAAGTAATAGCACAGAAGATAAACAACCATGGTTAAAAAGAAAAAATGCTTAAAGTTAGTAGGAAAATGGTGGTAGATTGAAATGGTCTGGAAAAACTTCAGAGGTAAAAATGTGAAATAGAAAACCCTGGTCCAAGTTCTTACAGCACTACATACAAGGTAAATAAAATTATCAATGCAAGTAAGCACTTGGCATGGTATTTAGTACTAGATATGCTCAAGAAATCATAAATAATATTTCTAGACTTCATCAACACTTCCAATGTCCTTAATAGGAACACTGGTGTGTTCACCTTTTATGCTACATGGTCTCACTAATCACATTTTCTATTTAAAAAAGAAAATAAAAATAAGAAAAAAAAGAAAAACTGCTACAAAGCTAAAGGGAGAAACTTTAAACTAGCGATTTCATTATTATCCCAGCTCTTCAAATGCAACCAATGTTATAATAAACATCATTACCCTAACATTTAAACTCCTCTCCTGTGCTTTTAAAAGCATGGATTCATGGAATCACAGAATTTCAGAGTTGCAAGAGACCTCTAGAGATCACCTAGTCCAACTCCCCAGGCATTGTCAAGCACTATTCTCCGAGAAGTTAAATAAAATGTCACTGAAGACAGTTAAAATACTCATGCTCATTTATGTGGAAGTTACACCACAAATTCAAAGAAAATCTTTGATTAGTGTTAAACAAACTAAAAAAACCTGATCAAGACATTGAAGTGTCTTATATTTTTATTAATTAAAACTGTACATTATGAAGTCTACAAATATTCAACACACTGCACTCACTACCAGAAACCGGTCACTGATGCCTGATTTTGGTATTTCAGTTAGAGAAAATTTAAGTTCTACGCCTTAACCAGGAATCCATTCTTCTCTAGTTATAACCAATTTATACCACCAATTGATATATTGTTTCCAGCTGCAGAATTCAAGAAGTATGACCAAATGAAAAACAAAACATAATTTTAACCAAAGATTAATTACATACAGATACAAACCTTTCGTTAATCTTTTAAAAAGGATCAGGTAACTGTATGACCACAGCTATGCTATCAGGTCCATAGACTTAACATGCAACATGAGTTTCATGGGTTACTTCTTATGAGGCACATTTAAAAAAAGATACAATTTGATTACAGCTGCTTGACTATATGAAAAAAGAAACAAAATCCAAAACAAAAAAACCCCATATGCTGTGTGGGAGGGAGAAAACTAAAACAATGTACCATGCATATACTTTCAGATTCATTGTTTGAATTCAAACTTGAAATGATTATTTAGCAAAATCCCTTTTCCAAACTACGGACCTATTCAGCAGAAATGATAAATAAAATATTACACAGCCTGGAAAACACAAGCATAACCTCTATAGCAAAAAAAAATAGGCAAATCTATAAAACTGTGGTCTGCAAAAATTAAGGGTTTGACATACAGCGGCATTTCAACTTTGACCTGATATTACTATGCCTTCTTCCTAGCCTCCACTATTTCACATCTCTTGAAAACAATGAAAATACTGTAAAAGTTTTCACTGTGCTGGAGATTTTTAGAATATTTTCTTCCATAGGTCATAAACCTGAAAAACTTAACTCTTCTCAGTATATACAGAAGAAATGCAAACTCTCCTTCTAATACTTTATTTCTCTTTCATTGTCTGACCTGCAAAGCGTACCACTATACCGTAAATAAACCAAAATGAAGCTTAATACTCTGAAAATATTATGCTAACAGAAGCATTGGCATGCTGTTGTCAGTTCTACCACCAGTAGTAGACCTAAGTGAAGTGAACATTGACATGTGAAAGACTAAAACAGTGTTCCAAAATGACAAAAACCTGCCATCTCTACTGCCTTCTAAATAAGGATTACATCCAATTAGGTAAGTGCAGCACAGGAAAAAAAAGTGAGACAATATTTCTGCTGAATAGGGTCCTTAAATGAGATATGTCAAACAGGTGATCAAACAATGATGTATACACAAATTCTGTAGACTCTTACCACCAATGGGGTTAGCAGACTGTGATCCTGAACAAGTGTAAAGGCAGGATTAGGGTAGGGGTTTATAATCCATGAAGAGGGAGGGAGCAGAGCAGATTAAAAAATGGATGGCAAATGGAAATAAGAAAGCTTTAGTCATTTCACACAGGAAGAAAAGCCACAAGGGGGTTATGCTAAAGCAGTGCTTTTAAGTAGCTTCCACAGTTGAAGAATTAAACTCAGATGCTATGTACAAAGCAGATGAAGCAAAGCTGCACAAGCAAATTACAATTCTTCAGCTTTCTGATCAACAACCGGATAATACTGAAGAATTAAATTTCAATTAAACATGAAACTGTAGCCTTCATATTACTTTAAAAGAACAATACATTGCCAAAAAGGTTCAAAAAGTTCAACAGCTGAACAAAAATTACACACAAGGCCAAAACAACTTTTTTTTTTTTTTTGAGACAGACAGTAAAGGAACTGAGCTGCAGGTGCAGTGGATGACAAAAAAATAAACAATGGCACAATGGAAAAGACTTGCATAGAATTTCAGGTTTTCCTCTTTAAAATTAATCTGAAGTATAAAAGAAAGAATTTGTTTCCACCCAGAAATTTAATTCTTTTTCTGTGAATGAAGATTGTAATGTAATTTTAGCAAACCTTGCTGAATTACTTCACAACCAAACAGGAAGGAAAAGGAAAAAAATGGAACAATTTTTTCCCACAGATAAAACAATGAGCTATAGATTTTATATACGTTTATTTTATGTTACAATTTAAAAATAGAAGAGGAAGAGTAAAGGGCTTCTAAAACCCTAAAAAAGTATCTTTTGTAAAAACATTCAAATCTGCAAGTCTTTCAGAAAATGATCTTTGAACAAAAGTGCTAAATAGTTGTAACCCTGAACACACAAAAGCATCTGTGTTACACTGTTTTTAAAAAAAATAAAAGCTTAAATCTAATATGAAGGTATTCTCCCACTCTAAGCTGGGGACCTAAACCAATCCCCTACAGCAAGCATCTCGCTCCCCACAATGCTGTGAAAATTTTCAGTCGCATACAGAGGCATCGCCCAAATAGCTGGCACACGGTGCCTGACAATTCTCCTTCGCCTGTCCATTTGTATTCGCCTCCTTTTATCTTCCTTAAAACATCTCAGAATTCTTGTTCTCCCCCACTGACAGGTTACAATGAGCTATCTGAAGCCATCGGTTCTGAACAGAAGTAGTAATAAAAGGCTGTAAAGATGCATTCATGCATTTAATTTTCACATATCATCCCATGTAGACAAACCTAGTTATTTCAATATCAATTCAACTACTCTGTTTAGACATTACTACTGTGCAAAAATGAATTCTCTTGGGTAAAAACTGTCATTATTAGAAAAAAGAAACTGAAAAAGCTTCAGTTTGTTTCCCTGACTCTACAGTCAATTTAATTAATATTATATGACAATAATCATCACAACAGTTTTATATTGCTACCTATATTTAACACCTCCCCCCAAGCACTTTCTCAAACACCTTAATGTTTTAGAATTTACCAAATCTATTCAAAGCACAAAGGTGTTTTCAAAAAGCTTATTTCAGAACATTCCTAATACTAATAAAGAGTGTTATAGATACTGCTTACAGCTTTTCATAAAGGGAAAAAGTGATTTGACAGGATTGCTGCCTCCCCTCCTCCTTAAATTATTAATCCAAAGATTCTTCGCTTATGATAGAGCGTAGTCATCTTAACACCGAAAACAAGTTTTGCACAACCTTGTCACAGCCAATAACTAGAGCTGATTTTCAAGCTCTCATCCTACACACACTTATGGGATTAAAGCACTGTTAAAGCAGAAAATTACTTAAGAGAACTTCTGTTATTGGATTTTATTATTTTATATTGATCTGTTCAGATTTTTTGAAAGTTTTATTTCACAAAACCTGCAAGCATTGGATCAGGTTTGATCCAACTGTATTTGCTGGAAAATGAAGTAATGCACAACTGAACGGGAAGTACTCTAACAGGAAAAAAAAAAAAAGCCCCCAAACTCTTCTACCTGCTTTTTTAATGTCTAAAGTAATTCTATTTATGATAAACACAGTCACTGCTATGAAGATAAATATTTCTGCCACTAAACACAGAATTACAGGGCTTTATTAAAATAAAGTGAATACGGTTACTGATAGCAAAATAATTATACTGGAAAATTTTAAATCTGTATAATTTACTGGGTTCATAACATTAGATGTGACAAACTATATTATTTTATTTTAATTTTATTGCATTTTATTAATTTATTTTAATTTGTTACTATGTCTCCCTTTCATTCATTTCATTGCATTTCACTTAATTAGACAACGATAAGAATCTGAAAATGCTACAGAGCTTAGCCCGAAGACGTCTGTTGGAGACATCAGACGTGTGAACAAATTGCTGCAGGTCAGCCAGTGCCACAGAATGTGAAGTAATCAGGCCTTTTTAATTAATGACAGAGTGCTCCACTAGATCAGACATTTCGCATTTGCTTTGGTTCCTAAACACACATAGAAAATTACTGTGGATTAGCTGATATACAGTAAATTGCTTATTTTAACCCTTTGATTCAATATAAGCTGAGTAAGCGATTATAAAGTTCAGGTTTAATATTTTTACTCCAAGGAAGAGTTAAGTAAAGGTAACAGGTGTAACACAAAAAAAAGGAGTATATATCCAAGAGTTAGAGTAGTGTCTAGCTTAAAATGAAAGTATTTCTGTCTGAAAAATGAGATTTTGAAAAAAAAAATTAGGTTTTGCAGGTAACGCTGAGGACACCATTCAGCTTACCCAGTCTTCTGTATTACTCATCCATGTGTCATATGTAACTGACACAGATGTTTACTTGTCTTTCATTTTGGGTCAGAAAGGGGGGAAAAGAATGTTGAGAAGTTATAACTGAAGACAGAATTTTAGGGTAGATTTCATTTCCTGTTACATTATCTAATTTAATTGGCAAGCTAGGACCTAACCTAGTATTTTGTCCAGAGAAAAACAACATGAATTAGAAAAGCATGCAAATACCACTGATCCAAAACACTGAAAAAAATACCTTCATTTTGGTCTGGCGATGATGAACCTAAGGCACAGAACAACAACTCAGTATGTAGCTTTTTTGAAAAAAATAACTTTGGCTGTAGCCATTGGTCAATGAGTATTTGCTTAAGCTTTTGGCCTCTTTTCAGATATAACTGACAAACAGAAAATACATACGCTGAGACTGTGACACCATTTTGGTTCTACTCCGTCCTCTGGAATCCGTTTTAGAATTTCCAATACCAACAGAAGGCGTTGAAAGCTTTGTTCGTACACGACCTGTAAAAGAAAAACAGCATTAAATCAGTCTTTCACAGTAATGTAGAAAGCAAAGCATCACAGCATTTACTAGTATTTTCTTACGTTTCTGCAATTAAAAAAGAAGCATAACATAACTCAATTGGTGAGAATTCGCTTGGGATAATTAGTAGAAATTTGAACAACTTGGAGGACTTAATTGCTGAGGAGCCACAACACTTCTCCTCCAATGCTACATGTTTCAGTAAACAATTTACACATTACCCTTTAAACAACCTGCACTAGCTAGCTAGTTCTTGCTTTCTACATAAATAGGTTGATTATATTAGGGTGGTAAGATACTGGACCAAGCTCCCCAGAGAAGTTGTGGATGCCCCATCCCTGGAAGTGTTCAAGGCCAGGCTGGATGGAGCTTTGAGCAGCCTGGTCTAGTGGGAGGTGTCCCTGCGCATGGCAGGGGGTTGGAACTAGGGGATCTTTAAGGTCCCTTCCAACCTAAACTACTCTATGATTCTCTATTATCAAAAAAAGATAGGTTAATTAAATATAATAGGCAATGCATATGTTAATGTTGCTATATCAGGTACAGTCTTCCCATGATTACTTGTGGTTGTAATTCTACTTTTGCTGTCATATAACTACAAAAAACATGTTGACTGTTTTTTGAATTGGGTTCTAAGGTTTCTTCCTAACTTCACTCCTCTTTTTAGAAATCTAAATACTAGCTTTCCTATTACTGAAGATTCTGTTTTCCTGGCATCAGTCATACAGACTTCAACAGGATTTCCAAAGCCTTTTCCTGTACTTCTCTGTGACGGCACGATATAAGGAAATACTACTCCCCTCAACAGATAGAAGAACTGAGGAAGAGTAAACTGAGTATCTACAACTAAACCAACGGATGTACTTCTCTCTACAATAACAAGCCATCTTGGTTTTGGTTTAAGCCTTTCTGCATTATTAGCCATATTCCTCAAAACAGCCAGAGTATACAATGAAGTTACAAAAGAAAGGAAGACCCTAGTTGGATGAATTATAGGTAACTGAAAGATTATTCATAAAAGAAAATAGTAGAGTTGTGTACTACATTTCCTAAGCCAACCGTTCAAACAAAACCCAAAACCATGCTAGCTGCAATTCTCATAAGTTGCAAGAACATAACTCAAAAAGCTTATACAGGGTGGATCTAGCTCAATAAGTAATCCACTTTGAAAAACAGCACAATTAAAATATTTTCTAGACATGTAGAGTCAATATTTGACCCAGAAGGATTAGGTACACAGACTGCTATGTAGTCTCTTTAGGCTTTCCACAGCAGAATTTGGAGACCGACCAAGTTAATATTATTGATCCAAGTAGAGGGAATAGCTATAGATGAGAGTCTATAAGAACAGAATTAGGATAAAGGAGGTTATTCACTGAACTATCAGTAAACAATTCGCTAGCAAGAACGGTTAGATTAACTAGTCCAAACTCTACTAGTTATCCCCGTGCAATGGCAATGTTTTCCCACGGAGTGCTGTGAGACTGCAAGGCATGTAACTGCATTCAGAATTCGGCCCAAAAACCTAGGAATACAGAGTGCCACTATTTTGATCCTGTGTTAAATTACCACATGGAACCTGGTTCAATTTTATCAAAGAAAAAAACCAGTTTGTATTTCTGAGGCAAATGAACTGTTAACTCACTGGGAGTCTCTATATCCATTCACTAATAACAGGTTTAAATGTTAATACCATGTTAAAAATGAATTCCCAAAGTCTCCAAAAAATGAACAATAGTAGCACCTGCTTCCCAGAGCGTGAACACATTTGATGAAATATTCTGTGACAAGATTCACTTTAAAAAACAAACGCGAAATTATGAAGTTCCTGTACTTTCACACTAAAAATGTTAAGAAATGACACTTCTACTGCAGATGAGTACTTGAGAATGAAAATAAAAGCAAAAGAATTAAAAAAATACTACACAACAACCGAATATTAGATGCATAAGCTATCTGGAGTTATGAACGTCCGCAAAGCCCCAGAAAGACCCCACTCTACTTTCGAAGCTTAATTTGTATTAATGAAAATATGAAACTGAAAATATTAGCTAGTCTAACAAAATATTTTCTTACCATCTTCAGAAGCTGTTCCTAAACAGAAAAAATAATAAAATACATGATATTCCAAACAATACTGTCTCTCCAACTCCTTTTTGAGATTTAACTTATGAATCTTGACAAATTTTATCAAGTCAAGAGGCCTAAAGCTTTTGTGTTGCAGCCCCATTATTGAATTGAAGCAAAATTATCAAGAAACATCCAGACTACACTGTTAGCGATTTACAAGAGCACAATATTTAGATAGCACTGCCTTCCAATCTTGTTACAAAGCCAGAAAAAAAAAACCCACAGAAAAAACTTTAAATCTATGAGGTAAGTCAACAAAATGATATGTACAGACCAAAACAGACATTAAAAATATTTTAGTGTGAGCTCTTCTGAAAATGTAAAACATACTATTATACATTACCTCAGAGAAAAACACAAGGACAGCATTTCCCACACTGAACAGTGATAATTTGATAGGAACTGTCAGCAAGGAGGATTTCTCTGAATTAAGTCTGTGATTACTTTGAAGATCCATATGCACAAGATCAAGTTTTACTCAGAGAACTGGGAAGTAATATGAGCTTGCTGAAACCAGATCGCACTTGAACAAGTATGCCAAGCTTAACAAGGTTTGATTATGACAAAATGAGAGTTGCACAAATCTTTTTACTGACATCGGTACCTAGGAACTGATGGGAAGCTATCTAAGCAGATGTCCTTCCTCTCTTTAAGTTCCTTTGAAAGAAATCTCATTATGGAATAAAATACATATTAGCAGTGATAAAAACGTTAAATGCCTCAAAATGGCTTTCTCATATTAGACCATCTTCAAGGCACTATTATTAAAAACTCCCTTTAAAAAAAAATAATTCAGTGTAAGTTTCATTGCTTCTTCACAAAAACCAGTTACAGTAATAGGTATGCAGGATTGCCTCAAAGTTTTCTAGATTAAATTTGCTAGTCAGTACAAACTCTAAACTACACCCCCAATCCAACATTCTTCCAAAGCTGGATCTTGGAAGGCAGGTTCTATGTAACAGCTAAGCCAGGTTAACAGCTAGCTGCTGCTACAAGGGCTCGTTCTGCTTCTCCTTCCTCTCCAATCTTGTGCTACCACCTGGTTTGGATGGCTAAAGGCTCACCTGTCAGCTCCAAAAGCTAAATAGTAGAACACTATTCACTTCTGGTTTACGAAATCAGTTTTCTGGAGTTTGTTCACCTACAGTGATTGATAATGGAGTATTACAAGGGGTATAAACATGTGGCCAAGATTAGTGGGAAAAGGAAAAACAATTAGTTCTTCCTGGTGACAGTCAGATCAGAGCTACGGTATCATACAGCTCCAGCTGGAGAGCTAAGCTGTGTTCATTCTGTCTCACAAATCATCCCTACAGATATCTCCTAGGAAAAAAACAAAACTGTTACTGTGATTAATTGTGTAGTACTTACCCTACCGTTTTTAAATAGATGCGTGGGACACCATTAGTTCTGACTACTAGTCTGAACAAAAGAAAAATCCTGTACACGTGTCCCTAAGAACCTTTATTGCTGGTGACAATGTGCAAAAGCTCAAGATTAAGTGTTTAACACAGACCGTTATAAATAAATCCACCTATATGCAATATAAGGAAATCTGATACAGAAATAAGCAAGATAGACGCACTACTATTCTGTACAAGCCCCCCTCAATTTATTAAAGCAGGCTTGCCATCTGCAATACTCAAAAATGCCTAAAATTCTTCCAGGAAGTATCTGTCATGAAACTGATTATCTGTCCTTTAAAATGATTCAAGATTTTGGGTTTTAGAGATCTACCTTCTTACTGTTTTCCTTGCTATGAAAATTATCACCTGCTCTGCTCCCAGTAAACTACTCACTTTTTGAAACAGGTACTGTTAATAAACACATGGTAAGAATTATTAAGTAGCAAACATAACTGACTTGTTAAGTGTTTCCCAGCAATAAATTAGAACTAGATTTATCAGGCATCAAGCTGGGACTTTTTCACTTTATTATACAGGAAGCACTACTTACATAGACCTGAAACAGACAACTGCTACGGGAAGCCAAATTCTAAAAACCGCTTTGCAGTTAGGATAAAAATATATGTCAGCTCCTTCCACGTGTTTAACACAGTGAATTAAGAAAAAGTAAAGGCTAAAACTTACCTGGAGTACTTGGTAAGTTATTTTAAGAGGCAGTTGTTCTTAACAAACCGTTCTTTTTTAGCTAGACTAGATTTTGATGTAGTTTTGAAAAAGAATACTTTAGTTTTATTTTTTAAAAAAATCCTTAATTATGTCACCAAGTATCTTTTGCTCTTCCAATGCTGCTCTGCCAAGTCAAAAAATTTAACTTTACAGGTAGATGTGAAACACAATGGAACTAGAGCTAGCTAAAAAAGCATGTGCTGATTACAGAATTGCTCTGTAATTAATGAAGCCTTTTTAAAGAAAAAAAAAAGGAGTAATGTCCAATTACTAACAGATAAAAGTTTCTGCTGCTGATAATGACCAATCATCAAAAACTTTGACAAACACAGCAATAACACAACACATATATTAAGATAGCAAGATTATATAGGGGTTAATGAAAACAGCATAGTACTTTGTTAATTAACAGACAAATATATTAAACCAATAATTTTACATAAAAGACACTTTATTAAATATTTACTAGAATTAAGAGGACAGACTAAACAATTTCTTACCATCCATCTTGTCAGAAGTATCCTCTTTGTTGAAAAAGCAGGCAAAGAAACATGGAAAACTTAGTGTGTTAGAATAAAGGTGTTCACAGCAGAGTCATAAAACATTAATTAAGGAAAATACATTAATATTAAATACAGCAGACACGTTTATCTAATTCATGCATGTCTAAGTTACCTTAAGTAAAGTTGGTTTCTCTCAAGTCCAAGGTACAAAATTACAGAATGGGGTACAAGTACCCTACACAGGAGTGTTTAATCTCTCCGTATTACTCAGATTTGAGCAAACCCTTACAGTAAATTATTTATAAATGGTTTCATGCTTACTGTCAACAGTTACTGAACCATCAGTACATATCATTAGTGAACCACAATACTTATATGAAATACACTAATGAGCATGAAGCCCCACCTGGGGTAAGGGACAGGAGGGAAAAAAGACATCACAATAAAGACAAAGGACAAACAGGAGAAAGTTCACTCTGGTTTAAAAGCATTAAAGATTTACCAGTTCAGCTGGAAGGTAGTGCACACATATTCTGACAGTAACAATCAAAATTAAAATATTCAGCATGGGACATAGATAATTACAGCTCAAGTCTCCTCAAAAAGGACAAAATCTTTAAGGACGTCACAGATAGTCAACATTTAGAATAACTAAAGTAGAGAATGTCCTCCTGCTTCTAGAACAGTCTTTAAAAAAAAATCATTAATAAGCAAGCAAGAGTTCTTCTATTAATAACAAAAAGGGAAGAGATGGGTGGAGACAAATTATAGATTACTATGCTCACAAACCTGTGGTCCTCTGAGGCCCTAAATTTGGCAGCTGTCTAGGCAAAAAGGTGGATGTTTCTCTATAAGTAAGGGTGAAAATAAGTTCAAGCTCCAAGAGACAATGTTAAGTTATTTTGATATTGACTGCAACACCTGAGATGTGTAAAGCTTTACAGAAATTTCTAGGCAACATTTTCTAGGCATTTTAGTACTGTGGTCAGCATTATCTGGACAATTCTGTCATTTAAGTTGCCATATTTGGATTTAGTATAAACAATTCCCTTAAAACAAAGAGAGGGCAGAATTAACAAATTAGCCCATTTTCTGAAACACGGCACCTGCTTAGATTCACTCCCATTCACTTCAAGGTTACCTTTTGAAAACTAAGAGCAAATGATATTTTGAGGTGGATTCCATGGTTAATCCATAGCCAAGCACCAGTCACACTCTCTACATAAGTAACAGGGGATACGTGTCATTTAAATTACCGTACCATTATTAAAAAAACTGTTAGGGGAATAAGCCAAGATTAATCAAGCAGTACTGCTTTTGTGTGACTGTAAACAAAGCTTGGTCTCCTTGACCATCACTGCCCTTCTATCATCTGTAATAGGATTTGACTTCACTATACACTGCTAGTATCACATTATTTTGCCATTTCAAATCATCATTGTATTCTTCTCCCCAAGTGATTGCATCTGCTAGCAAGGGAAAGCTCTCCAGCTATTCAAATCCTTCAAAAGAATATGACCTGGACTTATTTCTTTCCCCATCCCAACTCACCAAATCTGTAAACTACAAAGAGAATAAACTATTTCTTTATTTCTGTTATTTTCCTGCATAAAACCAGCACTGTTTACTTCCCCAAACAGCTCTGTGCCCATCTGAACCCTTGCTTACAAAATTCTGGGCCTGAATAACGTCCTGCTTAAAATGTTCTGAAAGCAAATCAGTACTCCAATCAAGAGTGGAATTTTTGTGAAACTCTGAAGACCAAAGTAGTCCCTTCATTTCAGCGAGAGATTTCTGTTTTCTGTTTGACCTTTTTTTTTTAGCTTCTATCACCATGCTCTGTGTCAATTTTACTTCTCACAATCACTGAACTCCAACTTTGTCTAAGATTCAGAATACATCCTGTTGCACACCAAAACAGACAAGGCAATACTCCAATCTTGGATAATAATCATCCCACCGCTTTCAGGCTTTCAGGCATTAAAGTGAAAAGGAACTGAGAATTCCTCAAGTGATAAATACAAGCATATATCCTCCACCAAGCAAACTGAGCACCCTAACTTTGGTGCCCACTTGCTACCCAGCAGGTTCTCCGATTTTGCCCCTGTGGGCACTAGAGGGAGCCCACACCCGAATTTACTACTTCAAGTAGCAAGTATTCCTTTTAGCACTGCTCACACTCATAAACTTAATCCTAAAATCTATGGTGTTCAAACTATTTCAAGTAGGCCCTGATAAAAAAAGAATCAGTTAAAATAGTTTTAAACTTAAATTTTAATTTAAAGAAGCACAGCCAAGAACTTTGAAAACCGTAGCCTAAGTGCATCCTAACATCTCCCCACGCACAACGTAAACAACAACTACGTTTTTTCTCTGCCCCTGTTGCGATTATCTTCCGCAATACTGACATCACGACATGCCTTCTTGGTGACCTAACTGGCATGTAAGCCAAGAAGAAAAAACTAACACTCTGAACTGTGAACACTGAGCCTCACTTCCCCCACTGCTATCCTTGCAGTAGAGATAACTTAAAAAGAACAAAAACATGTCCATATTCCTTTATGCCCCCTCCGCCTTAGGGGAGGTTGTAGCATCTACCACTGCCACCAAACTTCTCTGTGCTCTTATCATTTGTAGCACTTTCTGTGTCTAACAGCAAATATTCCTATCAATGAAGACTGTTACCTAGATAAAAACATATGAGTATATATATGAGTAGTTCCCCTCAGTATGCTTTCGAAGAAATCTATGAAATTAACGTTGTTTATTATTGTATAGAACACTTCTTGTATACAAAGAAGCCATCACCAATCTCTGTTGCACTGTTGTAAAATTGTCAGCCAAGGAGCTGAGAAAATTGGAAAAATCAAAAATCCTAACACTTATTGCTCTACTACTTCTAGAAACAAAGAAAGACATGATCAAAATCTGCTGTTAAGTGAAGGTACCGCTCCTTCCAATACTTCATATTAATTCCAGATTAACACATTTAAAGAGCATAGCTTGGATACATTCTTTGCATCATCCTTCTTCCATCACAAGAAAATTAAAACATCTATTAAAGCTGGTAACTTACGGCAGAACACCTGCTCTTCTGGAATATTCCAATAGTATTAAAAATGATGACAATTTTTCAAATATGGAAGTATTTTCCCCGAAGCTTTTGAACAAAAACCTCAAAACATATTTCACAGGACTGCAGAGATGCTTCCCTTACCTAGTGAAGCGTAAGATCCAGGAGGTAGACCAGCTGCTGACAAGCGCCCAGCTCCAGCTGTCTGTCCGGCTGCGTGGCGGGCCTTCGCACCTGCGGCAGCATTAACATCAATATCGCTGCGAGACCTCTGCAGAGTTCCTGGACTCGCAACACTCTTGCTGCTGCCCGAAACTAGCGGGGGAAGAAAAAAAAAACTAAACAAGTTAGTTGGTAACAAATAAAATTAATTTTATTTAAACAGTTGACATCATCTATTACTGTGACATACCTGCAACAAGTACAGAAAAAGATGCAAAACAGTGTAAGTCAAGTTAATATTAAACAAAGCACTACTGAGGTTAAGAAGCAAACTAGACCTGGTGTTGGCATGAAATTCACAGAATCATAGAATAGTCTCAGTTGGAAGGGACCTTTAAAGTCCACCTAGTCGAACCCTCCCTGCAACGAGCAGGGACATCTTCAATTAGATAAAGAACGGTTTATTTTACCATTATTTAATACAAACTACATGGTCCCTCCCTAGTACAAGTTACATAATTCTGAACATTTATGTGATTTATTGCATTACTGAATGCTTCACAAACGTAAGGAAATTCACAGCACCCCTTGTGATACTGTGGGAAGATTGCACTCCCACACTTCAGCTAGGATAAAGCCACAGGCAAACAGAATGCCTAACTTGAACTGCTTTAGGGTCTAATCTGTAAAGTATTTTAATATTTACCTTCTATTATTTACTGAATATTAACTATTTGCTTCAGTTAATTTTAACCATTGATTTAGGTCTTCAAAACTTGACTCCCCCTTGACAGTTTCAGTATCCAGAAAACAAGAACTCTCAATTACTGTCCATTTGTAAAAAGGGGTCAATGATTTACTCCACAAGAATTACACACACAGTATGTGAAAAGAGAACAAGGATATTAAATTCTGAAAACTCTTCGAATTACAAATCTGTGGGTTTGGTTTTTGTCTTTTATAAAGAGCAGCAGCTACATGGGAACAGATGAAAGGTACGAGTCCCTCATTTCCAATTGCCATAAGCCTTATAGACCACAGAACAATGTTTTGCTTCTTTAAGAGTGACTGTTCCATGACAAAACTCCAAGACAGATGATCAATTAACAGTACCAATACATAGCAAATTATGTTTTATACTTGTAACAACTGAAAATACATAAACTGTGAAGCAAGTGTGAGGCAATCTTACCTCCAGGTGTAGTTTGTCATGACAGGTACCACTATTCAACTTGGAAACAGGGTAAATGCTTAAGACAGTAAGCTTTTAAGCTGCACTTTAAACTTTTAATTCAAAGAACATAAAGAACAATTATGGTGCACTGCACTATACAGCAACCACCTTACCTCTGCCTGCAAGGCTTGCTGGACTGGCTGCAGACCATTTAGAAGATAGAGGCCGACTGGGGAAAAAAAAAAAGAGGAAAGACAATAACCAAATAAGTAAGTCTCATGCACCAGGTCCAAAGGTAACAACAGAGAGGAAAAAACACACATATCTTCTGTTCTTTTCTCCCCTTCAACTTTCTCAGCATGTTTTAGATAAACACGTTAAATACAGAATAAGGAAAACACAATCATCTTATCTTTTCTATTTTATAGAATTGTATCTTCACCACAACGCATTCATTCTTTGGTTACCAACAGGCATAGTTTGCTAACACAAAGTTCAGGTATTCTAGACTTCGTCACAGAAACATTTAAGGTTGCCAGTACAAGGTTTAAACCATAGGGCTGATCTTCTGAATCAGTTGTCAGACAAAAAGCTCAATTTATAGCAGAAATTATGTGTAGTAGTGTCTGCAGTAAAAAGGAAAACAGACGTACACTTAATAAGCCCCCTCCAGTCCTGTATCTCCCAAGGAGAGTTACAATTTAAAAAGGAAAATGCTGGAACTTACAAGCAACTAGACTGAATATCCCATTTCAATGTTAGAGGCCCACACAATTATAGTATAAAGTATAAAAGGAGAAAAATCCTATCTCTTTTCCCCCATGTTTTCTCTCCATTTCCCTCTCAGTGCAAATATGAGCAGTTGCTGAAGCAAAATTTTTCTGTCTATTCAAGTGTAACTGTGAGCCCTTCCTTCTGACTGTCTCAGAAGGGTAAAATACAATCAGAGGGACCAGGGAAAAGCAAAAGATTAGTGAAAGAAAGACTGACACTTTATTCGTATCTAGCTACCTACATTATTTATCTGACTGGAAAGGTTTGCATTTCCTAAATTAGTTGACTATTTCATCAATAGTCAAATTACAGCCCGAGTCTACAGTCTCAGCTTTAGTAAGAATAATCCCCCTCTAATTTTAAACCAAAAAACAGAGAGAAAAGAGATGCATAATATTGTGTATTTACCTGAGTTATTAGCGCAGGTGCTCAATGATAATACAGAGGTCAGCACTGTTACCCAATGCCTCACAGAAGACTCTGTATTTGCAGCTCATTATAAACAAAACCTGCTTACCAACATTACTAACTAGTGTTTTGGCGGCATTTTGCTGCAAGTTGAGGAGACCCCGGCAGAGCTTCTGGGTGCATCCTGACCTTGCAGAAGTTGCTCCAAGCAGAAGGCCCAAACAACAGTTAAATTTCAGCCCCAGCACAATCTATTGTGATGGACATTTCATTTGAACAGTTTCATAGAAGTAGGAACAAGTCACCACGTTTCTCTCATTCCACTACCCCCTTTGAAACCATTTTCCATCAGTGATCTGTAAGAGCCCTAAGTTCAGAGGGTCAAAATTCATGTAAAATCAGACTTTTAAGAAAACCATACCCATATTTACTAAGTTAGTGTATACAGGGAGAACTCAGCATCTATATTAGAAGCCAGAAATATAATTTTGTGCAACACAGGGAAAACAACATGCATCTAAATGCAAAATTAGTGAAAAATCAATTAAAAATTAATTTCCGGTATCATGATCTCTCTTGTTTCTCTCTTATTTCACTCCTCCCCTTCCTTACTGTCGTACTTACGTATCTTGCAATACAGGAAATAACACTCACTCGGGGATTTAAGGGTATTTTAAGATTATAATTTCTCTGTAATTTAGTTTTTAACGTTTTATTACTGGTAACTCATTAACAGCACTTTGATTTTCAGTCAGGGAATATATATTAATTTAAACAATAGTAATTAATCTTTGAATAAACATTTGTTTGTGGAAAATGGAAGTGTTAGCAATAGCCCACATTACAGACAATTATTTAAAAAACGGTTTTTGTAATTTCAAGTATCACAGGAAAAAAAAGATTTGACATAGAAGAGGGAAAGACTCCAGTATTTAAGGCAGCAGTCAAAAAAGAGAAAAAAACCCCAAAACTTCCAATATGCTGGAAGGAGTCTTTACTTTCAAGTCAAAAGTTCTCTGGCTTTGGAAATGAAACATCTGAATTGAAATCTTCGTACGTTTATATACTTTTGAGGAAGCTTTCTAGAATTTAAAAGAAAAAAAGCACCACATACTAATACTACTACGTTACATTTCTACCAAAAACCAGTAAGATTTCTTTTGCTATTGGTACTTCATCAAACTGTAATCTACTAAGCTCAAGACCATACATACATTTTAACACACCACCAACTGCAGCACAGAGCTACTCTCTAACAATTATCATAGCTGCAAAATACTGCTAATATATATTCAATCCTGTGACGATGGGGGAAAAAACTCCAACAATCTCCCCCATCGGAATGAATCTCACTGTTAAGTGTCTCTTTCTCATACTTCCCAGTGAAAAGGGATTAAAAAATAAAAACGAGTAACAGTATTATTTCTTTACTAGACTTATTCACTGCAATCCAATGCTGGACATCAAGATGTGAACCTTGAAGATATTTTTGGTATAACAGAGGCTGCTATGGGATAAAAATATGAATAAGAACAGCCTGCCAAAACCTAGTTAATGAGTGCCCTTATTTTTCACCTTGCTCAGGTAATATTGTCATATAGCAAGACACAGTAAGATTTTTTTTTTTATTTTAAAAAACCTAAAAGTGACAAAACACAATTGCAGCTTTTCTGTACACCACAGAAGTCTGGCTTGTTTCCTTTTGAGAAACAGGGTTTTTTTGTTTACAGGCTCAGAAACAGTTAAGTGACTCTTACTTGAGGCTTTCCTGTGAGCTGGAGGATGACCTGTCTGACTGAGGGAGAGATGCTATACTGCCAGAATTCTTCAAGTAGGTCTGGAGGCTTCTTTGATAGGGCGGCTCAAGAGAATTGTACAGAGTCTCGGCTTCACTAGGAAAGTGATTTCTAAGACCCAGATAAGCCCTGCAAAATAAGAGAATAGCCACATGTAATTGCTCTCTCTTTTCTTCAAATTGGGGAGTCAGGAAGTAAAGATTACAGAATGAACCAGGGATGGGAGGGAAAGGAACTGAGACTAAAAATATTTACTGGATATGATACTGTTCATCAAATCATGAAAGAAATGAGCTACATTGACTGAATTAATCTTTTCAAAATAACTCAGTCTATCCTCTGAAATTCTCACATTCACTTACCAGTTCTGTAGGGAAGCAAGAGAAATTCTTTTCTGAACTACTCACTAGGGGAACTGGGGGAAAAAAGAGAATTACGCAGCAACATCAACCTTTATGACTCCTGTTTCAGTAGAATCCTCAAATGCTGCATGACAGTATTAGCTGCCTCAACTTTCAGAATGCCTTTAGCAAAAGAAACAGGACTTCACAAGTTAGGTTGAAAATTGATGTTTCTGTTCTGTCCTGTCCTTCAGCCACAGGTAACCGCTCACCTCCGATGAGAGCCTTGTATTGCACATGTAAAACATACCACTTTTCAGAGCAAAATGTAGTCAAAACTCACTTTCTTGCCTCCACTCTTGCTTCTGCATCAGCATCATGAATGCCCTTCTTGATTGTTTCAACCAAGACAGCTGCATGCCTAGAAGACAGAAATTCTTCATGCCATTTTGCTACTCCAAATCCTATTTTAAGCAGTAAAGTTTTACACTTCAATTAACACTGCTCTAAGTAAAAAGCTGCTAAGATAATAGCTCTAAGATATGAAGTAACCACATGCTTAGCACACTGATGATATAATTGCACCTTCTGTAAAGGTTTAGGTAAGCTTCCTCCTTCCATCTAAAAGAATGATAATCTACTTTTCAGATGTAGGTTCACCTATCACACTAAAGTTATTTTAAAATACCTTTTGTAAGGTCCCTACTTTCCTGAAATGGAAAAACTATTTCCTACACTATATTAATAGTAAGAAAAAGGAAAAAGTTTAGTAAGTTTGCTTTCCTGCAAATTTACCTCTGACAGCTTTTGGCGTATGAGGTCTAAACCTCAACACATGCTCAAAGAAATGCAAAGTGTCCATCAGTATAATGCAAAATTTTTACTATTTTAATTCAAAACATGTTTGGGGGTTTGTTTTGGGTTT
Organism: Rhinoptilus africanus; assembly: GCA_013400135.1. Lineage (NCBI taxonomy): Eukaryota > Metazoa > Chordata > Aves > Charadriiformes > Glareolidae > Rhinoptilus > Rhinoptilus africanus. The sequence goes on from VXBO01013143.1 coordinate 153,209, forward strand.
TTTTT